>LDEV01002758.1:8726-21407 GCA_001014755.1 Blastomyces silverae
TTTGGTTTTGGTATCTCTATCTAACCTCTCTTTCTCTCTCTCTCCTTTTCCTCTCGGTAATTGATCCCTACATATGATCAATTTCCCTTCTCCCCGCCCTCATTTTCTTCTCCTCAACTTACTTTCCTTTTTTTTAAGGGAAGAGGAACCACATACTCTTCTTCCATCTACCCACGCCTTGAAAGTTTAAGCTCTTTTGTTGTTTTTGCGCGTCATTAGAAATTCCTATTTCTTGGAGCTTTGACCTTCTTCGTTGTCGTCGCTACATGCATAGACTTCTGTTTCTTTTGGGGGGCCATTGCCTGTCCTGTCCAGGTTTGTTCCGTTCGCGGGCCTACACGCGTTTTTTTATATACTTTTTCTATTCTTTCTCGTTATTAGATGTAATTCGGGAAGAAAGAAAGAGAGAAAAAAAAAGAAAATGGCCAAAGAATGGTATAGACTAAAATCCAAGATACCCTCCTGCGAAAATTCTTTCTTTTCTACTCCTCCCCCCTGCCGAATGGAGCTGGCAACGGGCATGTGTGTGAGTGTATGTACTGTACTTATTATCATCGGGAGTATATCTAGAAGAAAGATATACAACCTGGCCCCCTTTCCTCTTAATTTTCTTTTCCCCCTGTCCCTCTACCTACGCTACGCCCCCACGGGTAGGGGGCAATGAATGATCAATCAGACAAATCGGCTATACCCTGTTGCTTGATTAGGTATCTACTTCCTCTTGCCGTTTACTACCTCATCCCCAAACTGTGAACTAGGGGCTGGCGGAGTCCTATGCAAATCGATCGTCGGATCATGGAAGGACAACTAACTGTAAGCCTATCAAGTGTTTTTTTTGTACAGGACACTTTTTCAGTATGTGGACAACCTTTACATGCACATCCCGCATATAGAATGGATGGGATGGCATTCCGCGACCTGTGGTGTGGCCCCGTGACTCCGCTCCGCCCAACGCGGGTTCTTGTC
This sequence comes from Blastomyces silverae, assembly GCA_001014755.1. Taxonomy (NCBI): domain Eukaryota; kingdom Fungi; phylum Ascomycota; class Eurotiomycetes; order Onygenales; family Ajellomycetaceae; genus Blastomyces; species Blastomyces silverae. The sequence goes on from LDEV01002758.1 coordinate 9,693, forward strand.
ACGCGCCTTCCCTTCCCCCCCTTTTTCCGCTCTTATACTTCGTTCTTCTTCCCTTTAACGCCGTCGCGTCGCGTCACGTCACTTCGCTCTCTCATCTTTACTCAGACAACCCTGTCGTCTCCTCGTTTTTACACTCGTATTGCAGCCTTTTTTTTATCCGCACATACCATATCTACTTTACGTTTATAGTTTTGTCTATATTTACTCCCCTTGCCTCTATTGTTTAGCATAGTTCGCTGGAACAGGCAAGTAAAGAGAGAGAGAGAGAGAGAGAACAGGGCGCGCGTGAAACGGCATTTACCCACCTATCTGTCTAACTGATATATCTATAGGCGAGTTGCAATATACTAGCAGGCGCTGCTGGGTTAAGAGACATTACATCAATTAACCCCCTTATCATTCATTCTGCGCATTGCACACAGAAGCAGCACGATAAGGCGTGCGGGCTGCCAGGTGGTGAACTTGGGCAAGATGTTCTACAGTCATGAGAGTGAGTGCTTTTTTTATTCTCAGTTTTGAGACCCTGATTTATTGCTCTGAATCCGCATTCGCTGCAAATTTTAGCAGTTGATAAACGTGTCATTTTGAAACCTCTTAAAGGGGGGGTTCTTGCATGCACAATATCACGATACTCTGTGGGAGAAGGCGGAACATATTGCTGATGAAATGTATGTTTGACGTGCAGTCCTCACGTCCCGCGAGCATGGTGTCGCGACGGTTTGGTAGGTTGACCCCTATTTATTCCCTATTCCGCTCCGTTCTTCGTTCGAGTAGTCATATCTTAGATTTACCCTATCGCATATGTCTATGTGTTTTCTTCCTCGATGTCAACACCCCCCTAACTGATGCGTCGTACTACGAACATAACATTGACAGGCTGGTTGCCACCCTTGGTGCAAAATCTGCGGCGAGAAAAGTGAATCGCAGGGCCATTCTTGATGTCGACGTCCCCAAAGCTTGCGAAACTATCATACGTCCCGAGGCACCAATGGCCTTGAGGTTACAGGGCAATTTGCTGTGAGTCTAAGGAAGAAAACCCAATCATCACTCTGATATTTATGCTAGTGGGCCTTCTGCTAAATGGGCTGGGGCTTCGGTTTATAGGTACGGGGTTTCGAGAGTGTATCACCAGCAGTGCGGATATGCGTTGATGGACGCACAGGCAATGCGGGATAAGATGCAAGCGATGTTCAAGCAGATTCGGTCAACAGGATTGGATCCCGATGCTGGGAAGGCGAAGTATGTGATTGTAGCCCCTATATTCGGGTTTTCCCGTGATCAAGTCCATGGGCTTGTTTGTTGAGATAAAGCATACAGTCAAATTACTAACCCATCCCTTTCAGACCTAGCCAGCTCGTTCTTCCGGATGACCCTTCCTTTATACCCGACCTAATGCTCCCAGGATTAAACGTAGATTTATCTGCTCTGGACATCTCCTCAGACATCGGATCTCCTCGAAAATCCAGTCTCTTGTCAAGTGTCTTGGCCCCATCAAGTAAATCTAGCCAATTTTCTGATGGCCAGCTTCACTTGAACATCTCGTTTTCGGATATAGGGGGCCATGGTGCTGGCGTCTCTGGGTTCCCCAGTGATATCGGCAGCAGTGTTAGAAAGGAAGCCCAATTTGAGCTCCCAGCTGCGTTCGCGGAAGAGACTGGTGTTTTGTTGCAACCGGACTTCGAGTTCGACGGCGACGGAAATATAATTGAACTACCAGTGAACCCAACCCCCAAAGATAAACGCACAGCAATTTCTGGCCACAGTGCCACCAACCTCAACTCTAGGCTGAGGACAGAAGAAGAAGGAGCGTTTCAAGCTTTTCAAGACAAGGTGAGCTCCATTTGACAGTGGTATCTTCCACATGCACTGACATTTCCATCCCCCGCTATAGTTCCAGGACCAGATGGTTCTTCACAATGATGTGGAAATGAGGGATGCAGGGCATAGCAACTTTGGTTCTGGCGATCCGGTTTCAATACTTGATTCCGCTGCCGATCCTAACTTTGAGCCGGTGGTTGAGGCATCATCTGAAGCCCCCGAAGTTCAGCAGCGTTTAAGGAAGAGGACTATCAAAACATTGGGATTCGATGACCCCCCAGAATTGAGGAATTCTGATTTAGCACAGTGGAATTCGGATTACGCACAGAACATGACTCTCGCTGCGAAACTAAAGCAAAACAACAGACTTATAACGCTAGCAAAGAAAAATGCTGCGTCCTGGGTAATGGGGGACAGAATTTGCCGCGTGGACATCGGTTTGGGTGTTTCGGATTTTGAGCATCCTCTGGATATATTCTCTGGGGAGCAACTGCTGGCCGCGCTAACAGGAACCAAAATTCGTAAAACTCATCGCAAACGAAGCTGGGATGAGGACAAAGACGCTGGTTCAGGAGATGAGGCAAGAAATGTACGTATGAGAGGAGCTGCAGAGGATGAAAGTGGGCGCGGATATGCGATTGAACATGATGATGGGTATGGCATCGGGTTAGAGGTATGACAGGATGACCAATATATTCTCTTCAGCCGCTGAGTTATTTCCATTAAACTAACAAAACAATTAACTCCACGGCCCCAGGACATCGAAGTAGGCCGCCACGCGCCTACGCCTATGTACGACGATGCCTCATCCCAGATGCCATGGAATATCACTGCCTCAATCCGAGGCTCCCAGCCAGGCTCTTCTATCCACTCTCGCCAATTTCTTCCGAGCGTGGGTGGCTATTCCAGCATTGCTGGACCTCGGTCCATCGCCAGCGGCGGTGGTCATGACGGAAGCGCCATGGGCGGTCCATCAACAACAGCATTAGGAAGGCGCATGGGACGGATGACAAGCGCCAGTCCCTTGGCCGGCCGCGGGATGATGGCCCCTGGTATGGGGGATATCTCAATCATGGACGACGGGGAATTCGACATCAGGTCCAACCTAGGGGATAATATGGACCTCGACAGCTCCGTGGCTGGACGCAGTGAATTGGCTCGCACTCGTAGCCATCATCACGACTCTTTTGAACTCTACGGGCCCTCCGCAGCGGTTGATACGCAAACGGCCGCTGAGTCACAGTGGCTTGCAGCAACCCTTGATCAGGAGAGTGCGAATTTCCTTGACTTTGTCATCAGTAAAATTGGAGAAGCGGGCGATAAGAACGTAAAGGCCCCAGCTGCTACTGGTGCTGCTGAGAGTGGCGGTCATGAAAGCGATCACGACAATGCTGTTATTCCCACTGCTGCTGTTGAGATTTCATTTTTCACCCTCCTTCCATCAACAGTCAACAGCCGCATCGTCGCCACGCAAGCATTGCTTCATACCCTCACTTTGGCGACGAAAGGGGCATTGCACGTGCGGCAGGAAAAGGGTATTCGATCCGAGGATGGTTACGAGGAGTTTGGGGAAATTTTCATGTGGCTCGTGTGATGGAGGACCTATGCTCCACACGCTCCGTACTCACCTTTTATTCTTCGATTGTTGAACTGAGGATGATAAGTGAGTGCTCTTTTCCTTTCGAGACACGCCTTATTTACCAACAGTGGGAGAAGTTTCTTCTCCTCCCCCATCCCCTGGTGTTTTCGTCCCTTCTCCGCAACAAAACCGGTCGTTGAGTGCTCTTTTTTATACTTTCCCTCCCCCGCGTTGTGAGTTGTCCTTGCTTTAAAGAAGCAGGGTTCCTTTTAAGTTACACTCCCGTCCCCGTCCCCACTTATCCACTTTAATTTTTTAGCAAGAAGGGTGCATGCATATATTCGCCATTAATTTCAATACAGTTATTTCTGCTATGTATCTGTGATCCTACCTCCCCTATTATTTATGCAAATACAGGGCAAGCCATGCACACGCAAATTGTGGAAGCACGCTGGTGATAATATTTCAAGTTTGATAAGAAACTTTTTCTGTATTCTCTCTGTATTTTCGTTTTCTTCTTTTTTGCTTTCTATTTATTTTATATTTAATTTTTTTCTCCCCTTCGGGACGACTACAATTCCTTGCATCTGCCTACACTGGGTTTACGTATTGTTCTTCCTAGGACTCATGGTTTGATATATACTTAATATTAATAACTTTCGTTTAATGAGAATACATTTTTTCCGGGAGAATTTGCTCAAGTTCAGCTATTTCTATCCCTAGACTACTGTTGTCCTTAAAGATCTAACGCAGGAACCGGTAACTTAATTCATGTCACCACGATAGTATATTATTACTCCTCTTGATCCGTGGATGTATTATTGTGCAGTACAGTACTCTGTAGAAGCGTACGGTACAAGGTGCTGTACGCGCATATCCACAGAATTACACAGAGAAGTAAATACCCATACGGTACCCAAATGGATGAACGATATTTTACCGGTTGTATGTATTCCTTGCACATTTTTTTACCCCTTTCATCCGTCCATCCTCCCCGTATTTATCAAGCCAGACAGGGCGATAGCAAAACAATGAGCAAAACAATGAGTAAAAGTGGGTAGAATTTTACTGCAAAAGAGAAAAAAAGTTATAAAGAATGAACATAAATCATTTACTCAAGTCATTTTTGTGCCAGGTTTGTCAGAATGTATTTTTTTAAAACGCAGATAGTCGTTTCTAACATTGCAAGAGGCGGATTTCCACCATACAATAGTCCTCCCGTCCAAAGTCCGCTCTTCCCCACTCCACCCCCCACGCTGTGACTCCGGTTGATAACAAACATACACTGTGTAAATGCATATCAGAAAGGCTCCACCCACCGAGGTCTATGTATTACTAGAAATCTATCATGCCTTAATTATTTATTACTTCCCGGTGGTGAAAAATCGTAAAATGCGCGTTATGGTGCGATTAACTTAGCTCGCGTTGTTTTTAGGAGCTGGCGTTGGAGGCCCTTCGGGGGTCACGTATGCCTGTGTACGGATTTGAGATTTTATGTTAGCTGATGTAGTTAAATCTATAGGGGGAAGGCTGATTCTGAAAAAGAGCTCGTGATACGGGAGAGAGAGAGAGGAAAAGAGAGAGAAGAGAGAGAAAGGATAAATATGGGGGGTAACGGACCTTGGACATTCCGCCGTCAACTACGAAATCGGTGCCGTTTACGAAACTGCTCTCGTCGCTAGCTAGGAAAAGAACAGCCTGGGCTTGTTCGATCGCTTCGCCAAAACGGCCTGTTGGGAAATGGATTTCGCGTCTCTGGCGTTTGGCAATGTCATCGCCCAGCCAGTCTTGCAGGAGAGGGGTGCTGGAGGTATTGTTAGTTTTATGTTCTGAAGCTGCACTCGTTGGAAATGAAAATAATGAAGAATGAAGAAGGTTGGGGGAGGGAGGGATTATTTTACTTCAAAGGTGAAGGGCAGAGAGAATTGAATCTGAACCCCTCGCGAGCGTGGACGATTGCCAACTCCCTCGTCATCGCAAGGACTGCTCCTTTACTAGCGGTATAAGCCAGTTGAGGAGTCGCGCTTCCCACCAATCCCACGACACTGGCGGTGTTGATGATGCTACCCTTCTTCTTCTTGTGCTTGCGCAGGCTGAGAACTGCATGCTTGCATCCGTACCACACCCCCTTGACGTTGATATTCTGAGTCATATCCCATATTTTCTCGGGGGTATCGATGGCATCCGCATCGTCTGCATGCATGATGCCTGCATTATTGAAGATGATGTCGCATCCACCCCACGAGTCCTGCGCCTCTACCGTGGCTTTAACATCGGCCTCTTTCGACACATCGCACTTGATGGTCTCGAGCTTGACCGCGTTAGGGACCAGTTGCTTTACTTTGGCAAGTGCTTTTTCAAGGGCGGGCTCGGAGATGTCGGCCATCAGAACGGAGGCACCTTCGCGGGCAAAGAGGATGGTGGTTTCGAGACCGATGCCGCTGGATATTGTCTCGTTAGCATGGCTATATCGTCATTTCCCACAGATCAAGCAAGGATCTTTACCCCGCTGCGCCGGTAATGATAGCATTTTTCCCGTCGAGTCGTCCCATGGTGCCTGATGTTCTTTCCTCTTAAGAATCGAAGCCGGTAATCTGAGAATAGTGAAGGATTGTAAGTTAACATCAATGAAATGAATCACATATCCTTAAATATCCCAACTGTGATCACCCGTTGCGGGACGTGGATCGGGTATAGTTAGCCGAATATCCGGTTAAGGGGAGCTTACTCAGGAGCCAGGAATTTAGGGAAGAAATGGGTGTGGATCAGCTCTTTTTCTACGTGTCCCTTTCCAGGAAACTTGGAGAGACGCGCACAATGGCCACACAACAAGCAAAGACGAGGGGTGCTGTTCAGGAGGAGGAGGGGAGTGTTGTCTCCGCTATCCCACGGGATGGAGCTTCGGCTCTTATCTAATAGCTTCAAGCACGGACATGCAGCTAAACCAAAACTGGTTAGCTGTTTTCGGCACCTGAGTTCACAGCCCGATCACATGATAGCGATCGAAGCCGATAAGGAACGCGTTTCGGCATCTGCAAACACTGGCTCAACGACACCCCATTCTTGGTCCCGGCCGACAGGAGAAACACGAGTGTTGCGATAGCACTGATAAGCGAGTCCCCCAGCCTCCCAGTCTCTCGCGCTGACTTGGGGATCAACTGCGGCTGCTCGAAACCTTGGATTTCCACCCAGCAAAGCCTTATCCCGTTCCCCAACGCGCCCTCAATTGCCCCTCAATTGCCCCTCCTCCTTCACCGCCTTCGCGAATAACGGTAGTTATCGACCGGAGTCGAAATGTTACCAGAAACTGAGGTTACTCTGGATAACCTTAGTACAGTTCTCGAGCAGGATACACAAGTAAAGCTCGCCGGAGTCGATGCAGACGGGATCCTGCGTGGGAAACTTGTGTCCAAGCGGAAGTTTCTCGGCATTGCCCAAGATGGATTCGGGTTCTGCTCTGTCATATTTGGGTGGGATATGCATGATCAGACATATTTCAGGGAGCTAGGGATAAGCAATAAGGAGAATGGATATAGAGACATGCTAGCAATCCCCGACCTGACCAGCTTTCGGAGAATACCGTGGGAAGATAATGTACCCTTTTTTCTGATAAACTTTTTCGACCCGGATACCAAGGAGCCTGTATCAGCTTGCCCGCGCGGATTGTTGAGGACAGCTGCTGAGAAGATGGAGAAGATGGGGTATAGAGCTATGGCTGGTGGTATGTTGTTTTCACTTTCCCGCTAATTGCGCCGGAAATCCAATGGTCTTTGCTAATTGACCTTTTCATAGCGGAATATGAATTTTATCAATTTCGCGCGCCTCCGAATCCAAATACTCTCGAACGAAACTCTTCATCAACAGCTACTTTTCTCAGAGAGAATCCAGTGGATGCGCTCCCACCACTAACGGAAGGAATGTTTGGTTACAGCCTTACGAGGACGGTGCATAATCAGGAGTATTATTATAGAGTCTTCAACACGTGTCAAGAATTTAAGTGTGACATTGAAAGCTGGCACACTGAAAGTGGTCCTGGCGTATTTGAAGCCGTATGTTTTGCATCGAACACACCCTCGTATTGCAATTCCTAACCTTCAACAGGCTCTTGAGTTTGGGGAGATAAAAGAAATAGCTGATCGCGCGGGGTTATTCAAGTAAGTTAAATGTTCAGTTCAGCCCTAACGATTCATGAATTTACAGATCTAGAAAACATACGATACGCGAGGAAGACTAACATCCCAAAATCCTAGATACGTAGTGAAATGCCTTGGCAGCAAATATGGAATAACACCCGTATTCATGGCTAAACCACGGCAGGGACTCCCGGGAAACAGCGGACATATGCACATCTCCATTGTCTCAGACACCGGGATAAATATGTTCAGCCGCGAAGAACCCGATCTTTCACCCCCATATTCCGACGTAGCCTACCTTTCCGACATGGGCAGGCACTTTCTAGCAGGCGTCCTCGACGGCCTACCTGACATCATGCCCCTTTTCGCCCCGACCATAAATTCCTACAAGCGTCTGGTGGAGAACTTCTGGGCCCCCGTCACCGTTTCCTGGGGCCTAGAGCACCGAGCTGCATCTATCCGTGTCATCACGCCACCCACCTCGTCTCCGAAGGGCACACGTCTTGAAGTGCGGGTTCCCGGTGCGGATGCGAACCCGCATTATGTCCTCGCAGCTATCCTCGCGCTAGGTTGGCGCGGGGTAGAAAAGAAGCTTGCCCTTCCTGTTCCGCCGCTGCCTCGAGGGGCGGAGGTGGGCAGCTCAACCGACCAAGGAGTGCGGTTGGCTAAAAGCCTCAAGGAAGCGGTTGCTGTGTTCACACGAAGGGAGAGTGTTGCGAGGGAGGTTTTTGGGGATGCCTTTGTGGATCATTTTGGGGGAACGAGGGAACATGAGATCCGGTTGTGGGAGGAAGCTGTGACTGATTGGTGAGTCTGGTTTTGATCTTTCTGGGTTTTCCCCTTTCTGTTCTTGACTCATATATATTACTTCTGGAAACGCTAATCACTCCTGGACCGTGTTGTAGGGAAGTCAAGCGATATATCGAAACTGTTTAGAAGGTTGTGTTTCGAGACAGAGGGGCGACGGACGGGGAATTGTTATTGTTAACCTTTGAATGTGCTTTTGTACATATACCACCCTGAACATTATCGAGCGACATACACATCTAACTTTCCATTTATACACCGGAGTTTTCATGAAACATACATATTCTTATCTAGCTCCTGTTTACGGAGTAGCTAGTTTTTTCCACTTCATGTGCTTCTTCAGTTATCAGTTAGATATAAATTATATTTCTATCCTCGCTTTTATTCCTTGTGTGTATATATAATATATCCATGGATCTATTCTGTTATATCTTAGTCGGATCGGCCTTACCAATTGACGGAAACCTTGGCTCGCCCAGCGCCAGTAAACATGAGTACGGGGTAACTAATGTTCTGTTCATGGAACAAATTTCGTACCATACCAAAACAAACATTCCCAAACTGTTGTGTATGGGGTAAGTTATATTGAGTTTCTGTAAACCCAAAGAGCATGGTATCTATCTATATCCCCGTCACCTGCATCTTCCGATGTAGGCGTACGAGGGCCTTTTCATCTGAGGTGCAAGACATATTTTTAATGCCTTGACTGCTCAGTTGTCAAAAAAGCAAAAAAAAAAAAAAAAAAATATCCCTTCAATTCATCTCAGCCACAGTCAACATCACATGCCATGCTGGCGGGCGGAAAGTTTCTTTGTCCAATTCTGAATTCAACATTAGTTACGTCGGAAAGGTTGAATAGATGGGATATTTAAACAAGGAGAAAGATAAAATCCTCAGCCCTATCAATCAATATGCTTCTTTTGTTTTATGTAAAAGGCACTTCTTCCAATCACCACGCAAATATATAGTTACCAGCGGATTAACTTCAGGTATGTATGTTTCATGTATGTAACAGCAACATACACGAAGTAACTGAAAAGGTATCATTCAGTTACCATGGTTTACCACGGCTGTAACCTGCGAAAAAAATTACCTCTCCAGAACAAGGCGACACACAGGTGGAATATACCGTGCCAAATTTTGGAAGAAACATACAAGAGAGAGAGAGAGATGAATGTGTAAAGCTGTAGACATTTTTTGTATGGAAAAGTGATGTTATTAATACGTTTTCCTACGCGTCTCGTAACTATCTGTTGCACTAGTAATAAAAAATAATAACCACGCTCCTGACGTAGGGTGTCAAACGATGAAGGCTGTGCTGGTTGGTTGCAATACATGAGGTGGTTAGATGCTAAAAAATAGTAAATGGTGGCATTGAACATGAAAAGAAAAAAAGAAGCAAAAAGACACAAATTATAAGAGGATTAGAAAGGAGCCGAAAATGAAAAAAGAAAAAAAAGGAGCGGGCAGGTCTCAGGTTGGATTAGTTAGAAAGCTACGTCATTTCGGGGGGGGGGGGGGGGAGGAGGGGGAGGAGGAGGGGGAGGTGGTGAAGAGGTGAGTTTCGGATTCTGTAGAGACGAAGCTGGATAGGATGTCTTTGGAGCGCGGAAGGAAAAAGGACCCTGGCTGCGATAGTAGAAGGCCAGCAGCAGGAGGAGGACGGTGGCCAAGAAGGAAGCAAAAGGCACATCAAAACCACATTAAAAAAATAACAAGCTAGAATTAAAGAAGGATAGTATGAGATAAAAGGAAAGATAAAAGGAAGTAAAATAGATATATAAAAGGTGGCGACGAGAGATAAAAGAATAATATCAAAACACAAATTTCAGAATAAGAGCACGACGGGTGGTATTTGTTTGTTTGCGTTCGTAGAGACCAAGGAAAAGACGAGAAAGTAGATAGACGGGAGAATAAAAAGTATTTGCCAAAGGGAAAAAACAAGTAAGATATCGCCCAATCACTAAAGCACACGGAAAAACACATCCTGGGCAGGGAGCCCGTTTCTCTTAGCCCCGAGAGATCAAATTGAAAATAGAACAAAATAAAGATAGATAAAAAAAAAGACATCGAGACATCGCCCTAAGTTCGCCACTGACACCGTCCTGTTTCGACTCAAAAAGACATAGTGAATAGGGGGATGTGGAGAGAAAGAGAGAGCTTGTTTCATGTAAAATCCCAGCTTTTACCCCATATAGAAAAGCCAAGTAAAAATATAGAATCAAATCACAGGGAACGAATACACGGATCGTCGCTCATTCCATTTTAGGTAATGCGAAAAGCATCGAAAATAACTGTTCAGTAGAAAAAAATAGCGGAGTTAGCCGGTAGAACAGATAAAACGAGTTATGGATCATAGGAGGGCATATTTTATATAAAGGTCGTCAGAACGATATTAAAGAATGAAAAAGTTTTTGCTTACCCTCTGAGGAGCGGCGGCAGCCACTACCAACCCACATGACAGTGTTGACGAATGCGTAGCGCTCGTCTCCCGTCTCCAAAGCGATGTTAATGCGATATTTATAGGTGGTGGGGTTAACAGAGTCGGCCATGGATGGGTCTGCGAGTTTCTCCAAAACGTCCTTTGCGCCCGTCATCCAGCCGGTGGTCTTTGCGACGATGAACGCTGGCGGTTCATCTGCGGTTTGTAACAAATAGTTTGCTTTAATGTGTGTGGAAAGCTCCTTGACAACGACCTGCGAATCTTGTCCTCCGGGCTGAAAATGGTTGGATGCAGTTAGTATATATATATATTTGGTGATAGAAAGAGAGGCTAAGGGAGAAATGCCAGGGAAAAGGGTTAAAGGAAGGCTTAATAGTTTACCAGGACAATTCCTTTACCCCATCTTCCCGCCCATTGACCACCCACAAACGTGACCCAGTCTCTTTGTCCCCAGAGGCCCTGCCCAACTGTTACCGTTGGGTTTAATTTGAGACTCATACGGAAGTCAAGTTCCAATGTGGGTGTAGGGAGCTGGAGAGAGCGGGCAATATCCCCTTCGGGGAACGAGTGTTGGAGGTTATTGGCGGGGATGGAGTCTTTCATCACATTGAGATATGGCGGACATTCTAGCAGGTGCTGGCGCTGTCGACTTGTATTTTTCGCACGGACTTGTTGACAGTATATACATTGGACGGAGAGACACTGTTTTTGCAAACTAGTCAGCCTTAAATACATTCCAGTATGCGCTTACTTGCGCGAGTGTATTCTCCGCACCTTATCCTCTTCCTTCGCGCGGAACTCGACAAAGGCGGCGTGTACATCATCGAGAGGGGGAGCTGGCAGGCTTGAGGTGCTCTGCCTGGGCTGCTTCGAAGACTTTGGGGTGCTGTGAGCTCGCTGCTGTGCCTGGGGAGCTGAGGAGGATGCGCTGGGGG
>LDEV01002760.1:0-12836 GCA_001014755.1 Blastomyces silverae
GGATGGCGATTGAGGAGGGGATGAGAGCGAGGGGGTGGGGTGGGGGGAAGTGAACATTTCTTTTTATCCCTTTTTTTTTTGTTGTTGTTGTTGATACTGCTACGCTTGGGGTTTTATTTTATTTTTCATTATCCATCTCTTTCTTTTCTCCGGAGGTCGTTTGTGGTTTGTTTTCTTTCAAATCGTAGCGGGGAATGGGAAATTTGTTAGAAATGATACACATACATATATCTACAGAGAGAGATATACCATGCGGAGTATACTCTAGTTACTTTGCTAGGTTTATGTTGCGTTTTGCGCTATTCAAGCCGTCCCCTCTCCTCTATCTACTCCATTCCACACTGCCTAATAAATAAAATAAATAAAGGACTGATGTGTTTCGATTTCTTACATGAAGCTAGCTCTAGCTAGCTAATCAATGCTGCTTCTAACAAATAGATAAAAAGATATACCATCCATGTACATATGTAATGTACACGTACATCCCCTCGTGTCAGCGGTTCATTTTGACCTTTGGGGATGGACCTGGAATGTAATCGCGAGAGTTGGGGGGGGGTGATATAGTTAGTTAGTTACTAATCGATTGAAATGAAGTTAAAAAAAGGCGTGTTGTAGAGAATAAGAAGGGGAGAAGAGAGGTGAGAGGAGGAGAGAGAGGAATGCAATGCGGAAGGAGGCTTTTTTTTTTGTCTTGAGAAGTGATAAAATATGAGAATGTGTAGAAGTAGATAGAGTAGATATGAAATCAGATAGATAAATAAAAATGCCTTGTTATATCATATCTATGCTGTGATGATATATATATATATATGATAGTATATGAGCTGAGCTGAGCTGAGATGATAATGATAATGAGATGACATGATATGATGAAAATATAGCAGTTTATAAAGAAAGATATTTCAACTCTCAACTTGAAACACAATAAGCTAGAAAAATGCATGTGTGTATGATAAAAGTATAAGTAAAGAAAGAAAGAATAAACAATCATAGTTTAAATCATCTTTTCAGTAGATGAGAGATAAAAAAAATAGAAATAAAAACAAAAGTTGACAATTGTATGAAAATAAGTGATTATAATAGAGAAAGTATATATAAAAGTGTAAGAAAAGAAGTAGATAAGATATAAAATAAGAGAAAAATTAAAATAGAATAAAAATTAAATCAACATAATAATGATAAAGAATATTTATGCAGATGATATCAGAGTATAACAACAGCAAGAGAACAATGAAGAAGAAAAAGCAATATTCATGCCATGCATAGATTCAATGAGAAAAAAAGCAAGAAGGGAAAAAAAAAGTAGAAATCAAACAATGAAATGAAAAACAAGAAAAAGGGAATTTGCTCACATATAAAAAAGCCAAGAATAAAAAATTTGAAGAGATGAAAAGACAACTCCCAATATGCTAGATGAAGGAAAAAGAAAGGCTGGGGAGAAACATTGCTGATGAACAATAACAAATGGGAAAAATGCACATATATAAAATGTATATATGATAAATATCATTTCCAAATTCAAACCGGGGACTTGAAGACCAGTGAAAAATGGAAAAGCCCAAGGGGTGGGGGGAAAGAAAACCTCCCAAAAAGAAATTATTACATAGGAGATAGCGCGAGAGCGAGAGAGAGAGGAGCGTGTGCCATATGTTCTTCTTTTTTCTTACTTTCATTTCATTTCGACTCGTTTCGCTTCGTTTCGGTCTTTTCTTCTTTTTCTTCTTTTTTTTAATTCTTTGTTTCTTTTTCGTTGTCTTTCGTCTTGCTCGTCTTCTTCTTCTTGTTGAGACATAGTGATGCAGAGGTATTTCTTTTTTTTGGCAGAACTTTTGGTCGATGGATGCGTGATCGGGTTTTCCAAGTTTGATTTTGATACTGGCTGACCGTGTCGTGGTTACCAGCTATGTCAACGGTCCTGAATTTGGATAAGGAGGCGGGAGGGGGTTTGACAGAGCTCAGGACCCCGGGTTGGGAGATACGCGCTGTTCGCGGCGAAACGGGGCGGGGGAGGATCCGCCGGGGATCTTAAAAAAAACATATATATATACCGCCCCGGTCATTTACACAACCGGAGTGTTAATGTTCCTGTCCCAGCACCCCCCTGCCTCCTTCCCTCACCAAGAAAAGAGAACAATTCGGGCACATCAAATTCCGTCACGGTGTCATCGATTTGACGAAAAAAAAAGCTTGCCCTTCACATCTTACGACCTGACCGGCTCATGGAGCGGTCTGGAATGGGAGCAGGGCCCGGAGAATGCGATTTGCCGGAGCTATTGAGGTCGAAATCATGTTCCTGCAGAACAACGGCATATTTTGGATCCCGCACGAATTTCGGGACGGAGTCCTGTATTTTTTCGAATTTTTTTTTAGTAAAAAGCCCGAACGAAGGGAGGAGAAAAGAGGGGAAAGAAAGGGAGAGGGAGAAAGCATTCCCCCCCCCTCCCCCCGGGCCCTAACGACGAAAAACTTACACTTGACATGAGTTTGAAGACAGAAATCTGAGCAAGCTCGAAAAGGCTGACGACTTCAGTCAAGCTTTTCAGCATTGATGCATCATCGCCAACGGCCCGTGTCATACGGCTGGCAAGGCTATTTCGTAAAGCGTGCTCGATGTTCAGCTCGCAGGGAGATCCGGGGGCAAGGAAAGCGTTGTATAAGCCTATTATTGTTCATTATTAGTTACTAGTCAACCACGCTGAAAGTAGCTGGGTAGAGAGGAGCAGAACACCGCAAGAAGTAAAACATGACCAAAAGAAAAAAGAATTGGCTTTGAATTACAAAAATGAAAACTCACCATATGCACTCGCAAGAGTTTCACGGACAGCATCCATCTTCGCAAATGAACCGGCTTTTTCCTGCTGGTGGTAATTTGCCGTAAAGTCAGAAACGTCAATATAAAACGACAGGTTCTCCTCGCAGAGGGAATCGCGCAGGAATTCCCTGAACAGTAATCGCAACGCGGGATCTTGCAGGATGTTGTTCAGGCGGGCATTGTTCGAATCTCGAGGTGCAACACGGCCGTCGTACGCAGTGACCAGCGGCTTTTCCCGTGCGATCCATCCACAGACCCGTTGGCCTCGCTCGGTCAACACATAGATAGAATACTTCGTGGGCTGGAAGGCTGCCGCTTCAGGGTTATGTTGGGCGAAATTCTTATCCTCAAAGACGGAGTGAATCAACCCTTGCTTAACAAACATCGTTGCGATGTCGAACGTTTCTCGGCGGTCTGTTGTCGTACAGCAGTCCATCAACCAATCCACCGCTGCCTTTCCGGTAAAAGTGTTATGGATGAATTTGTCTCCGATTTTTCTTTCCTTCGCTATTTTCACGCCGACAAGTCCATTAGTGTAGTCACTCACGGAATCTGAATCCGATGTCGAAACCGACGGCTTGATATTAGGGCCATCTTGACCAGCAAACCGGCGGAAAATAACCTCGATTGTAGCACGGTCGTGGGATATTTGGTCTGTGGTGCTTTCTCGTTCTAGTATTACCAGCTGCATAGTATTTCTAGGGGATTCGAGCACGTCCATGATGTGTCTCGCAGTGATGCCGTTTCTCTGGCAAAATCGCTGCAGGATGTTGATGCCTTTGGGTGTCAATTGGAAAAGCGCGCCCTTGAGAGGGAATTGAGTACTTATCCTTCCGTCTACGGACTCGATGAATCTGGCATCTACAAATCGCTGACATACCGAGCGGGCCATTTCCTTCGCCATGGAAAAGGTCGTGGTCGTGGTGGTCGTGACAATGCGTGAGGGATCTTTGGGGTCCGGCATACGATTCGATTGCGAGAACTTTAGGGAACCGAGATTGTTGATGGCCTCCTCCGACGTAAAAGAATGGTCGAACTTGGAGAAGCGCACTCGATGCGTCTCTAGTTTCAGACTGACCATCAGCGTCGAGAAGAGGTCCTTGAAGTCCCTAGTAAACGGCCTATCATCACTCGTCATGCGCAACAAGCGCGAGGAAGTTTGGTGCATCTTGCCGCTCGACATGGCAGCGTATGGATTGTTGTCAGGTGCAGAAGTGCTGTGTAGCTGTGGTGGATTCCTCTGACTTCCCTGAAGCGTGTATCGTCGAGGCGCAGTAACAAAGTGGGTAAGTTGGTTGGGAGACACTGAGGGACTAGGAGTGGCGGGGCGGGAAGGGAGGGTTAACGTGAGGTTGTCCACAGAGCCTTTGCGCAAAGCTTGAATCGACAGACGGTAGTCGTGTTTGTCCGCACCACCAATACCAGAGCTAGGTCCGCTATCGCCGCTTCCGCTACCACTACCACCTACACTACTACCGCTGCCTCTGCTCTGGACGTTGGTCCTATCCTCAAAGCCGTCGTGGGAGCTTAATGCGGGAGACGGGGTATCTCGAGCTGGCGGCTCGGGGAAGTTGAAATTTGCAGGAGAATTACGAAGGGGGGGATTTGATTGGGGGGCCGCGAGTGACGAAGTTAAGCTATTAAAGGCGTGGGAAGTTTTTTCTAGAGCAATTGCAGCAAGAGAGCGACGGCTGGAGCGAGACGCAGAAATGGTGGTTGAGGAACGATAATCGTAGACACGGGAAGAATTGTCGTCCGAACCTAAGGGGAGATAGGAGCTGGGAGAATAGATAGCTTTATTATTGGATCCTTCGCGGTACCTGTCGAGAGCAGATAGATTGCTCATTGAAAGGAGGGCAAGGTACTTAAACGGAGAGACGAACAAGGGGAGGGGGGGAAAAGGAAGGAGAGGAGGGGGGGAAATCAATGGTAGTCGTTGGAGCAGAGCAGTGGGTTCTTGGGTTCAAGCTGGAGAAGACGCCGGAAATAAGGCTGGGGGCCAGCAGGAATACGGCTGCCACTAACGAGTCAGCAAAGCCAAAGTGACAGGAGTTTAACCGCAAAAACAAGAGGGCAGGTGGTAAGTGGCCCGCAGCGCTAAGGAATAGGTGATTTTAAAAAAGAATTGGCAAGAAAAAGAAGGGTAAAACTGTAAAATAACCACAATAATAATAAAGCCAGGGGGGAAAAAATATAGTTAGGGTAGGGTTATTATGGGGAATGCTGCATCCGGATTGGCAGGCCGCTTGAATGGCAGCAAGTGGTGGGGTAGAGATTTAGTAGAGATGGGTTGAGAAGAGAAAAAAGAAGGGCGGTTGACTGAGGAATTGGATGCTGATGATGCTGATGCTGGAGATTTGGACCTGAAACACGAGGCTCACCTAAGCTAGCACGGCGGAGATGGAGGATATCGAGCGGGGAGTGAGATCCGCAGCTGCAGGTCGACCGAGGTAGGGGAACAATGGAAGAATAATTGGCCTGCTTTGGAGATCTTCAAGTTCCAGAGGAATAATAATAACAGGAAGAAGCAGAATAACAATAATAATCTGGTAGGCTAGGGATTCCAGAAACCACCAGCCAGCAAGCAACAAGCGAAATCGTACGGAGTAGCCGCCCTGTAAATACTGTACAATAATATATTGATTGGAAGCCGGAACTAATACCAGGCAATGAAAATAATAGTTAATCGTGACGGAGGTCGCGTACGGCAATAGGGACCAGAACCACGATTAAAATACAGCCGTCCAGGTTGGCGATCAAACAGAAGGTGGGTTAATTAATGGATTCGCGGAGACTGGGTTGTGGTATTAATAAATGCAGTGTCTGTCATCCACAGAAACGCATGGCGAAAATCCAGTAGAGAGCGTACAGCAGACAAGAAAAAGGGCGTGTCGGCAATCAGGAGAGTTGTACGAGATTGTCTGCTGTGCGCTGCTGGGTTGGAGGTATCAGTGATATCTTTGCACTCGATGCCAGGCTCTTTTGCTCTCCGCTTACTGCAGGCGATAACCGTGTATGTGTGAGTATGTATGTATGTACAGTACGTGCTCTTGTAACGGATGGATGTGTGTACCTGGTCCTGGAGAGTCGAGAAACAGAGATCCCGAGATTGAGAAGAGGCTGATCACAGGTTGGTCAATGGTTGGGTGTGGAGGACGGTGGGGGAAAGAAGGGTCCCAAGGTTGCGGTGATTAAAGAAAAAATTCCAAATACAAGGGGGGGTTTGGGCTGATGGGTTTCTTTTTCTTTTTTCTTTTTTCTTTTCTTTTCTTTTCCGGTTCAGATATGGGGCTAGTAGGTTGATAATAATCAGTTCTCTGGAAATCTCTCCAAGATGAAACAAGCGGGCGAGAGGGAGAAGAGCAAAAAGAGAAATAAAAATAATAAAAATCAATGGATTCTCAACAAGGAAGATGATATGCACGCTAAACCACCATACGAGAAAGAAAGAAGCCCAGCACGCAGAACGATCGCCGAAGGTAAGCTAAAGAAAACTGGGGCAGCCCAACAAGATCAAGCCTTGCGACTGCTCTCCTGACGACGCACAGAACAAAAGAAGAAAAAAAATTTAAAGGGAAAAAAAGCAAAAGCACCCCAGGCGTCACAGACTCACCGGATCACAGCTGGGCGCCCGCAGATCCTTCGTGGCTTGTAGCGTGGACTTGCCAGGTTGTTGCACGCTACAGACTAGCTAGCCCAGCATCCCAGCATCGCCCAGCATCACCCAGCATCACCCAGCATCACCCAGCTTAGCGTGCCCGCCGGCGGTGCCTGGGCTGGGGGACACTCAGCGACTCAGGAGTCAGCGAGGGCTTCAAACTCCAGGCTTTTGGGCTAGTCGCGGTTGGACCTCCCCCTGGGTATGTCTCGTGGAGGGAGGGATGCATATTCCCATCAAATCATTCCAGCCGTTGGTTATAGTATTTATTGTGCTCTGAGTAGGAATTAATTAGTGGTGATTTTCCGGCATCAGACTATTATTCGTATGGTACAGTACTTAGCAGTTACTAGTTAGCAGCAACCGGGTAGTACGCAGCGTCGACAAGTCCCGGTTTTTGAAGAGGGTGGCGATTTCCACCACGTTTTTTTTCTTTCCTTTTGTTCGACTTCGTTTTCCATGTCCTACTTAGCGTGGTCGAGACGTGTGTGGGGGTTCGGTGATATTTGATGTAAGCTAATAATCAGCCAAGTCGGTGTGGACTGGACTGTGGAGGGGAGATTCATCACGAGACGACGAACACAGAACAAAAAGGGAAGTCGCCTCCTGACTGGCCAGCGCATTGTCCAGGGTCAAGAACGTGGCAATGTGCACTAAACAAGCTCCACTCGCGAATTATTTGTTTGTTGGTTGGAGTTTTCTAGAAAATAATGGCTTTAACGAAAAATAATGGTTATTTCTCTTATTGACAACTTACAAGACTATCATACCAAAATTTTACACATTGCCATTGCCATTGCCCTATCTCATACTCTGTCCTGTACCTCCAGTTTTATACTCTAAATATAATTGGCCCATCCAACCAACCAACCTTCTATCCGATAGCGCGACATTTGCCATATGGGCCCCCTGCTAGCCTCGTTAGCCCGTCCTGCTCGGCTCGTTGAACGCATGGCAGCCCGCTTCCTCGTCATCATCATCATTCAGCAAACTAAACTTAACTAAACTTAAACAGTCAAGACTCACAGTTGGCGCCCTGGCAGGGGGGGGAAACCATCATCAAACTACGGAGGAACTACGGAGTATTCATGCGGGCTACGGCGGTTGACTGAAATTAATTCTTGTTATTATTACGCCGTATTATTATCATTATTCAACACCCCCCAAAACTTCCAAACATCACTACTAGCCCCGTCTCAGGGGCTAGCTTGCACAGAAGAATTGACTTTGAATTCCTGAAACAAGTTCGTGTGGGGCGCCCGGGTTGGGTGGAGGGGGTGAGGGGATATTAAAAAATAATGAAAAAAAAAGGAGTTTCAGGGGCAACATGTATAGATATAGATCAACAACAACCCCCTTTATGAAAAGCTTAACACAGTCTTGAAGAAGAGCTGAAAGTTTCACTTGACTTCTGAGCTGATTGCCTTTTCATTGCATGGCATGCTGTTTGAAATATGAAGAATTTTTTTTTTTTGAAAAGGTCTTACTTCTCTTCAGAGCAGATTTTCTCATCACTCTTTTCTAACTCTTGAACTATAATATTAGTCAATATCTTGCCGGTAACTATTCTGAGATCTTACAGATTATATCTCTTCATGCAGAGAAGTTCTCTGCTGCTATTATTAGGCAATACATGTACTGTATTTCACAAGTTGAGTAAAAGATAAAAGAGTCAGCCAGATCAGCAGTTTAATTAGCTCTTAACATGATATTTCTTAACAAATCAATGATAACTAAATCTGAAACAAGAGGAATTAATTAAAGCTATGTAGATCAAGAAATGTAGATCAAAAAGCAAAACAGATAAAAGATAAACATTTTGAGTTTATCTGTGAAAATGAAGAATTTACACGCCTCTCTGCTTGTAAGGCTGAGAGAAAGAGAGGGGGAAAATATAGTTCAAATTCTCTTGAAGAGATGAATGAATTCTAGCAGCTCAGGCAGTGAGAATGTTGCATGATAAAACAACTTCTTGATAATTGATGATGGCTGACAGCTGACTAGAGTATCTGATTCAATAAATGGCAGCTATGTGTATGTACGTATGTTACTCTCCGAATGCAGGCTGGTATGTTGAGCTGAGAAACATCACCATCTAACTATATTTTTCAGTCTATGCGGTTGGCCTTGGAAAGGGGCTGAATTATTAATTGTTGTAGATGGATGGCATCATCAGTTTATCGCCACCTCACCTCACTTCTTGTAATTCTTGGTGGTTCAGGAGTCTTCGCGTCTTCGAGTCTTCAAGTCTTCGGGAAGGAGTGGGCCCTCCCAATATCAAGGAGGGTCTTGTTTTTTTTGTTTAACTTCACAACCTGAATCCACAAGCTGCAACATGTGGATAGGAATAATCATCAATAATGCATGGAGATATTCTAAACATATACAAAAAAAAAAAAAAAAATTCAAAATCGCTGCTGTAGGCAGATTCCTCCTCCCCCGGAAGCCGCTATTACTGATTGACCCCGAAAGATGTCGGTCAGTTTTGAAGGCTCGAGCCAACCCCCTCCCCCCCTGGCCTTTCGCTTGGAGGCTCCAGCAAACCGCGAACAAGGAATCCAGGACAAGGGACAAATGCAGAATACATACATTACTCCGTACTATTTCCCATGCAATGCACGCAGCACAAGGGTAGCAATCCATCCGCCCGTCCAGGCTCGGCATGGCCAAAGCCATGTGGATTGCCGGCATCATTTAACTATGTAATTGTTGGCAGCCAAGTAAGTAATCGTTTTCGCCGCCGTGGGCGAAATGGAATTTAAATCATTTCTTAACGGAAGCATGATATTCTTCAGCGATTTGCAGGGATGGTGGTGTATGTAATAGATATGGACTGGACCCATCTCTGGAAGAAATGGGGAGGCGTTTCTTTCGCCTGGATGACATCTTATATCAGAACATTCGTGGGAACTGGGAAGCAGAAGAATAGAATACCCTGTTTCGTGCACTACCAGCTCTCGCACAGCGTTATTCTCAATAATTACAGAGGTTTTGCAAAAAAGAAACCCAGGCCAGCCTGAAATGGATGGCACCCATCGCGTCCGAAACATCTCAACTCTCAACATCCATCCATCCTGATATAGGTGTATGTAGTAATGGGTGGCTCTCGTTTCCCTCAAGCTTTTTGTTAGCAAGATATCTGCCGAGAAAACCCGCCGTGCAGAAGGAGAAGAAGTTTCAGTTGCAACTGGCTTGAAAGGGCCCTGCTTATCGGTCCAGTTATGTAGTAGTGATGAATCACAGAAATTATTAGTTAGTTATTGAAGTTTGCAAACAAGGAATCGAGGAGCCCGAAAGACGTTTTGGCGGCAACGAAACACCCTCCCTCTCCCGCCTCGGCTGGACGGGGGCCTCTTGTAATCCTGGCCATGACCTTTTCTCCTCATTACCATAACCATTCAATGTTTCTCATTGGCTCTCCTAGCCTGGGTTGGTGACAATCTATTTCAAATCGGACCAATTCATCCTACCTACCGCCACGTGGAAAACTTGCAGCCATCATCCATGTTGCGTTTTTAGAGGATTGGAACTACAAATAACGTGTTTCGACCCAAACAATCTCATCCGCTAACTATACCTCTGTACACGAGTCATTTGAAGCAGGTTTTTGCCGATGCATCCATCAGAGACTCATCAGAGTTTCCGGTCCGGAGGAATCTTTGGATCCTGACATCTGACCGCCGTTTCGCAAGCAAGCGCCCCCTTTTCTTTTCTTTGCCTTTCGGCATATCGCAGGAAACAAGCCCGAACGGAAGGGTGAGAAAAAAAAAGCAAAGAAAATAATAAATGTGAACGCAACCACTACTTTTTGTTGTTTTATTCCCCCCCTTGCTTCCCACCAAACGGTCAACACATCAATCATCAGCTTTGCGCCCCTTCTTCGCCAGCTGCTGGATGGATTAGAGGCCGAGTCTGGCCCAACGGAGAATGATAATAGTAATCACAAATCAAATCAGCATTATCTGATATGGATGAGATGAGGCCATCTCGTCTCCTCTACCCTACCACCATCGCCACCCGCTGCATCTCTCAAATGCCGAAATAGTTCTCGCTACGGAGTATCTATGTAGAGATGGCTTGCGTTCGAAACACATCCCTCTAGCGAATAATAATGGAAGAAAAGGGGCTCGCTCAAGCTCCAGGATGTTTTTGAGGCTGAACCCAAAACCCAAAACCCAAACCCAGCCTTAAGCCGCTCCGAGAGCCACTGACTCACTGACACTGAGCCAGCAACTTCAAGCGGGCGTCAAAATGCCACATGGCGGTTTCCACGTTTTGGAAAAAGCAAAACTACAAATATATTTGCCGTGGGTCCGTGACTCTCGGAGGCGCCGGTAGTACCCACACCTGGCACACCACACACGGCATTGGAAAGAAGTTTAGGACCCGGGACAAACGGAGCTCCGTGCTATCACTTTTTTTTCTTTTTTTAATTTCCTTCTTTCTTTTCCTTCTTTTTTCTTTTGGCCGGACGTGTTGCTGCAAACGGAAAAGATATCATCACAAACACAGAGCACGGATTACATACATAGGCAACTAACTACCTATGACGGGCCCCGATAGAAAAGGGAGCGCGAAGAGAGATAGAGAGAGATATAGTACGTACGTACATATGTGACCCGTCACAATATACTATATCAATTATTCTTTCCCACACCAGAGATGCTATGACCTCTTTTCTCTCTCTCCCCAGCCTCTCTGAGTCCCCTCCCCTGCTTCGACGGAGTGCTCGCTTTTGACTAGTTATCCATGCGCCATGAGTCATTCGGATAACTATCCTCCTTGTTCTCTTGGTTCCCAATAATTAAATAATGATGATGGCGGCTCATCAGCCGCCAAAAACAAAGTTGGCCTAATTCATCATCAGCGGCAGGATGATTGCTAACACTACACTACACTACACTAGCACTTCGCCCACTCATAAAGCTCAAGGGTTTACAAAGTTTCAATCACGGGTGAAAAGAATAACTAATTAAATACCGACTCCTACCGCATCGCTTCGGGCGCCCATTTTTGTGTGGCGCTTTTTCGTCCCGGGTTTCCCCCATCTTGTAACTACATACGGATTATCTGTATCTGTTATTAACAAATGATTTAGGCTGGATGCGAAAAAAATCGGGGCAGTGCGCATTGATATTGATCCCACGTGGCATTGCTGCATGCATCCATGCATGGTTGGGAAGATTTAACCAACCAACCATACATCTCCCTTGACATAGTTATCCTTTTAGCTATCCAGATGGTATGTATGTATGTATATCATTCGTTTCATCGTTTGACCGGGGTTGTTGACCTGTTGACCCCTTGGCGTTTTTCTTTTTCCTTGTTCCTTGTTCCCATTATTGGCTTGGGTTATCCGCAGGTTTGGCCCGATTCGAACGACAATACTCCGTAATGATAATGACAAGCCTTCAGTTTTGATTCAGGGGGATAATTTTTTTCCAGTACGGAGTAGTAGGAGTTACAATCAAATAATGCACAGGAGTGGTGTGGATCGAATTATCAGAAACGAAAAAAGGCTTGATTGATTGATTTTTTTCTTTTTTGCTACACCGCTGGTCTGGTCTCTTCTGCCTGTGAACTCCGAGTCATGGGTTGGATGATGGGCGCTGGCTTGTATCTACTCAACATTAAAATTCTTAGAGCAGGTGTGTGTCAGTTTAGATTCTCAAAGCCCATGGCATGCATGGGGCAGTGTTATCAGTAGATCCTGTGAGCGGAGTTGTAATCTACATACATACATACATACAACTCTCCTCTCCAACAACAACGGAGAAAAAAAGACATAGACGCCTATTAATTACTAAGAGAGGGGGTTTGCTGTTTCCCTTCTCTTCTTCTTTTGTTTTCTCTTCCCGGTGTAGACTATAACTACTGCGCAGAGCATGCCTTATTTCCATTTGGTGAGTTGAACCAAACAGCGAGTCCGTCCCTGGGTATCGAGGGAAGTAAGTAGATATAAGTAACAATATCAGTAAAAGGTGCCTGAAAACGGTTAAAAGAAAAGTTGGGTATCTAGATACACCTGTACTGTACAAAGTACTTCCCGCCAGGGTCTTTCTTCGTTTACTTCTATAGTCCTATAGATATAGATATAGATATATAGTTATATGTATGTATTCGCACAACGCGCCCAGCAAGGAAAGAAAAAAACCTACGCCTCCCTCCACCACCTCCCAAGCGCACCAACACCACTATCTCCAACACCATCAAGCACCTCCTCAAAGCTAATCTCAATCCTAAACATCCTGCCATCCCCCATCCCACTCCCTCCACCAACAGGCACCACAAGCCCCCAGTCCACCAATCGCTCCCACGCCTCTCTAGCCACATCTTTGCCCCATACGCGGCCAGGCGTGGCTGCTG
>LDEV01002765.1:0-24576 GCA_001014755.1 Blastomyces silverae
GTTGCTGTTGTGCGGAGGGTGGTTGGGATGATTGTTGTGAATTGCGCGGGACGCCGTAGGTTGTTAGGAGGGAGATGAGGTCGGGTTTGGAGAGGGTGAAGCCTAGTGCGCGGAGGGCGACGCGGAGCTCGTGGTAGTCGAGATGGCGGTCGCGGTCGAGGTCGAAGAGGGTAAACTGTTTTTTGACGATGCTGATTAGCGGGTGGAGGGATCGAGTGTGGGCGATTTCGTGGCTAGTCATTTTTTGCTTACAGCTTCGTTGATTTCCTCCCTCTGTTCCTCCGTCAACTCATTGAGTGGGTTGTTATTGGTTTGTGGATGTTGTTGATGTAGGTTTTGTTGCGCATGTGCTGGCGGGGCCGGCGCTGATTTTGAAAGCCCGCCATCCCCGCCCGCAAAGTCTCCCCGATCCCGTCGCGAGAGAACTGAAGCGCCAAATGGGAGGTGGTTATTGCCCAAAGATCTGTCGGGGAGTTTCCCGCCGACGTAGGATGACCGCGGCGGGAACGAAGGATGTGCGGAAGAGGAGGCCATCGAAATGTATTTATTGTTTACTCTTCTTGGTTGATGGCGGTGAGGATTTGGAGCGGTTGAAAAATGCAACGGACACCATGAAAAGGCGAGCGTTTGAGGTATAACGACGATTTATTGATTGATGGAGGTTGTCGATGTGGGAATTGAGATTCTGTGTCTTGTTTGCAAGATATGGAACTATCTTCACGCCTTTGGTCGTTACTTTTTGCGCATTTTGAGATGCAGTCGCGGTCGACGCGAGCGCACGTGATGTTATGCCAACTCAGGAGAAGAAGAATTAAAAAAAAAAAAGCATCTAGGGTAGACGTCTATTTTTCGCAGGCAAAGTAATAATTAAAGAAAAGTAAACTATTCTCTCCATCTATTATGTATGGTAACTTGTAACATGTCCCACGTGCTATGAAGCTGGTATGCCATGCGCTATGTGGGTTTTTAAAAAAAGGAGAAACGCCCTGACGAAAGTATACGCGTTATACAAATGTAAAGTGTCCCCGATACCCATGCTGCTCCATGTATATGCCCGATTTACCGATATTTTACCATAGTACGCCCATAAACCATTACTGTACCGTAAAACCTCTGCGGACAACAGTTTAAAAAGCGTAGCAGGAGAGAGACGAAGGATAGAAATGCGAAGAGATCAACGAGAAAAGGAGGGAAAACTGCGTGGCATATCGCGGGGATGCAAGCTCTGCAAGTGGGAAGTAAGAAAACATGATAATAAGGGAAGAGAGCCCACTCATTAGAATCAGGGGGGAAAAGGGGAACGCAAATAGTCTATGTACATATTCGAAGTATATCGGCATGGCCTGTGGTCCAGCCAGGGCTGATGCCTGGATAAGTAACGAAAGGGAAAGAAGTCTAAATAAACATTGAAATGTTTTCGTAGATATTTTGGCTTGTTCAGGTGAGGCTGTCGAGGTCTCCGGGAGTTTGAAGGTGAGGATTGACCCTGCCTAAGCTACCAGAATCAACTGATAGCCCCCCTTTAGCCCCACAAACACCAGCCTCAAGGTCTCGAATAAATTCGTCTGTTTTGAAATATATTTCAACGGAGGGCTCTTGTTCGAAGCTAAAGAAGTCTGAGCGATCATCATCCACAGAAGTACACGGTGAGGAGTCCGTCGCTCCTAGAGTCTGTTGTCGAGAGCTCCCGCTACTCGCAGGTTCGAGGCCCGGAGGTTCGACATCGACATCGGAAGGCGGAGCGCAAGCCTTATCACGGGGATGACGAAGGGTCATTATTTGTGCATGCGAAGGGCACACGGCAGGAGCCTTCACCAGAGGGTTCTCCTGATCATGGCAAGTGAGCAATTGTGAGAGAGTAAATTTTGGATTTTGGATGCCAAACGAAGCAACCTGGCACTCAATCGCTGTCGAAACCGATTTTTTGTCTCCACTTCGAAGATACATTGCTAGGTGAAAGGAATTAGGAACCAAAAGAGGAGATATTGCCATACGTCGATTAGAAAAGTGGCCCACAGACAAAAGGCGTTCTATCAATGAAAGGCTAGACGGTACTTGGGCTAATATACCCGAAAATATCTGTTGAATCACGCCACCTGGCTGAAAGTCCTGCAAAGCAACTAGGACCTGATGGTATACGTTAACGGCAATATTGATATTCTGAGGAATCGGTTTTGATTTTGACGGTCGCAGTCTGGCGCACAACTTCGAACCGAAATCATCAGTAAGTTGGGCGATGAGTTTGGCGAGAGAGACGAGTAGATCCACGGATGTAGTTTTTACTACATCATAGTATGGAGATAATATATGGAGCCCGGTACATGTAATGCTAATAAGGAATGAAACAGAGCGGAAAATGTTCGTTGCCATCAGAAAAATATCATAATGCTCGCTGCGATGGCCAGCATGGTGCAGCAGTGGAAAAGGAATCGCTTGACCTATGCTATTGAGCAATCGACTTTTTGCTTCCCTCTGTGGTAAATCTGAATGTATTGGATTCAGTAGCACCAAACCAGACGAATCCGGTTGGTCACGTTCAATATTTAAAATGACCCGTGCCGACGGGTTCTGTACCACAAAGTTGGAACTTGACAACCAGGCCCTGAATTCTTTCAATAGTTTGTTGGCTCTCACGAAAGTATTATGTTTCGCTCGGGAAATTGCAGCTTGACGGCACCCAGGGGTACTGGGCTCGACAGGACTATACAGCCCAATCTGATCGGAGCTACGGAGACATGGTAGGCCGTTCTGCTTGCACCAAACACAAACTTTTTCAAGGTCACAGGGTTTCCTCCGTTGTGCGCACCATATGCAGCTACCCCCTTTCTCTTTTAGCATGCGCTTGTAGCGCCGGTCCTCTTCCGTTTGGCATCGGGACCTCACATAGGAGAGAACACCATTTGATGCTTTTGTGGAGGGGTCGACGGTTATGAAGGCGTAACGATCGCCGTGCGATGGAGATTGCCGGGTCGAATTTGGATTATGTCCTATGGTCGCCTGTTAGCATCGTGTTCCCGGTTGGGATGGATTGTTATGATCTCACCGGGAGGTCCACCATTACGGTCGGGAACCACTATAGTTGCATCCGCATGTATTTCGACTGGCCTGGGCTGGACCGGGATGGGCCTCCTGGATTCCCGATTTTCTACCCGCCTGGGTGTATCCTGGCAAAATCTACGGCTCTCCAATGAGGTTTGGTACGCTATGAATTCATCCACTTCAGGAGTAGGTGGAGATTGTGAACTGGCAGTCTTGTACCGTGGCGTGGCATGTTAGTGTAACTTGGACGTAGGTGGACGGAGATCACGGATCGCCAAAGCAATGAACAAATTCAAAGGAGACAAAATGGCAATAATGCGCCCAATTACTCACCCTGCTAATGCTGGTGGAAGGGTAAATGATTCGGGGCCTCAGTGACGGTAAAGGAGAGTTGGGGGCAAAATTGGCTTGGCGGTACGGCTGGCGGTGAAACTGATCATTGAACCGGAGCATCTTGTCGTCCTTGATCTAACCAACAACGTTCAAATAGAAACAAGGAGAAAATAAAAAGAACACACGGCACGCCTAATCCGTATACGTTCTCAGTATCTTGAGTCATCAGGAATTAATCAGACTTGAAGACCAAGTACGAAAAACAATGGTCTTAATAGAGACTCAGGATCAAGCATGCGGCGGTGAGTATATTGCTGGGACGGAGAAGCCATGTCGATTTCGAGCAGCATTTAACACCCGAGCAGCGTCCGTGTGTAAGACGTTTGCCCTTGCGCGAACCACGGCGGTCGAGGCTCGATGGATTGCATCTTTGTTGTCCATCCAGTGATTATTGGTCGATGCCGGAGACCAATGGGGCATAGCGTGGTTTGTGATGTGTGTTCCATTGGGATTGAAATAATTGTAGCAAGCAGCATCAACCTACAGTGGGTTGCTCATCAGCCCGGTCTAGCAGAATACAGACCGTAGTTCTTTGCTTTGGTAACAATTTCGTGGAGCTGGGATGAAAGTGTGACGAAGAGTATGATGACCGAATATGGTTTGCCAATGTTAGTTAGTGCCTGGGTTAAATGTAGATTGCAAACACTTCTATCGATCATTTGCTCTCACGCGCTGGCTATGACCATATATTATAAACAGCCGGAGTTTGGGCAAGTCAACCACCACTGTATTCAAAGCTATCAGAGAGATCTGTATCTACCTGAAGTCCAAGATCGTGATCTTCTAAAAATTTCTTGCCAAGCAACTTTTCAGGAAGATAGACTTGGGCCACTTTTCCATCAACGTAGTTCGGATTATATTTGTATTCCTTCCCATACCCCATTTCTTTCATCAACTTGGTCGGGGCATTTCTTAAATGGATGGGAATTGGCAACCCTGCCATCCCGGGTTCTTCTAACACTGCTAGCGCGTTGCCAAGGCCTCGATAGGCCCTTGTGCTCTTCTTAGATAAAGCCAAAGCGACCGTAGCATGGGCAAGATTAATGCGCGCTTCAGGCATGCCAATTTTCTCCACTGCGGTATACGCAGAGGTTGCAAGCGGCAGCATCGTATTATCGGCCAGTCCAATATCCTCAGAAGCAACTACGATTAGCCGTCGAGCGATGTAAAGTGGGTCTTCCCCGGATTGAATCATTCGCGCTAGATAATAGAGTGCGGCATCAGGATCGTTGCCCCGAATGGACTTATGAAGTGCGGATATAGTGTCATAATGTTGGTCACCGGCCCGATCGTAGACGAGCGTTTTTGTTAAAGACTTTTTAAGATCCTCCTTAGTCATTCCTTCGCGGCGCGACAGGTCCATTGCGAGTTCCAATAAGTTGAGGGATGTTCGAGCATCCCCATCAGCAAAGGCGGCGAGATACTTAATTAACTCGTCGTCTACCAGGGGAGAGGGAGAATAATTCGGGCCTTCGACTTCTAGCGCGCGATTAAGTATCGAAACGATATTCTCAACTGTGAGTTTCGCGAGAGTAAACGTGCGGCATCGCGACAACAGAGCGTTTTGGACCTTAAACGAAGGATTCTCAGTGGTAGCGCCAATCAACGTTATTTGGCCACTCTCAACAGGGCCAAGGAAAACATCCTGCTGCGATTTGGAAAATCGGTGGATCTCGTCACAAAAAAGGATGGTTTTCCTTCCAGACAAACTGAGCTCATTCTTTGCTTCAGCAAATATCTTCTTGCATTCTGCGACTCCAGAGTTGGTGCTGTTGATTTCCACAAATCTGCTACCGACCATCTTTGCAATGACGCGCGCAATAGTCGTCTTCCCTGTTCCAGCACCGCCCCAGAGTATCATGCTTGGTACCCGGTCCCGTTCAATGAGCCCACGAAGCACCCCTGATGACCCAACAAGCTCCTGCCCGCAAACGTCGTCTAATGTCTGTGGACGCATACGCTCCGCTAGAGGAGCCGCATTTTTGAGTGCATTAGACGTCCTGCTCCGCTTAGTCATGCGACCACTGTCCTCCTCCAAATAATCCGGCTTAGCATTTCTAGGTTGGTCCAGATCTGGCTGGGGACCACCGTGATCCGTGAACGATCGCTTCCCCTTGAGACTTTGGGTGGGTGTAGGAGATGTTGCTAGTCCGTCTATTTTCGATATTGATTGAGAAGCCGCCTTTCTTGCGGAGTTCTGGAAAAATGACGAGACAGGAAGAGTTGCGGGAGCTCCTTGAGAGGAGCCATCAGTTTGGCTTGAGTCGACGTCAACGAAGCTTTGGCAATTGGAGTCAATGTGGGGGTTGATCTCGGTTTCTTTCACGAACTTGTCGCAAATTGGACATTTGACCATAATTGACAATCCCCAACAGCCCTGCCCGGGTAATTGACAGCTAGGCCAGCTCGTCGTGACTATCAAACATGCAGGAGAGTTGATCGAAGATCCATGCGTATAAGGGACGTTTGGAGCGAAAGAAATGCTCGGCGTCGAACGCGTTGCCTTGACGCGAAGCACTGATGACTAATCTTCCGGACTATCATAATCCCGGTGCCCGCTGCCGAGGTCGGCGTGTCCCGCAGTGTGTCGGCCGGCGCTATCCAAGCACGTCAGCTTCAAATGAAGATATTTGAACTTCATATCTTTCGTCCTTGACGATATATTTTGTCATAGGTTTGCTAGCCGCTTGCTTTCGGAAGGGCCTGTGTTCGAGTGTTTAACCGCTTGGTGGGCAATGTTCTCTGCACCTGCACGCCACTCCATACATTATTCACTCCCAAACATACGTCGTTCACAGTCCTCCCCAATCTTCAGGGCAGCGATCAGAGGGATGTCTTCAGCCGAACCACGACGAGATCCTTTTCGCCCAGCGAAGCGGGTTGCAGGGCAGAGACAAGATGTCTGGTATTGTACACCTGATCGGCGGGATGTCTGTTTGGAATTTGTCAGTTCTGCTCACTCCCATTCCTAGGTCAATTGTCAATGAAGCTGCGGCTGCGTCACCAGTTCAACCCATTGTAAATATGGGCCAAGGGTTTTTGTGAGTATGCGCTTGAGCTGTACTGGGGATTACCCGTAGTTTGAATTGAAAACTTATGGAGGCTTCAAAAATCCTCGTTCCAGTGGTTATAATCCCCCCAAGTTTGTCATCGATGCGGCAAAAGATGCCCTGGACAGGGTCGAATGCAATCAATATGCACCCACAAAGGTCCTTTCCAAATTCATTAATTTTATGTTTTCTGTGTTTTGGAATATCCAAATTAATACTTAAACAGGGTCTTCCGCGGCTCAAGAAAGCCATTGCTGCTGCATATTCCCCTTTCTTCGGTCGAGAACTAAACCCTGACACAGAAGTGACAATCACTACCGGCGCCAATGAGGGTTAGACTCCACTAACTCTCGTCTCATATTGAAGTAAAAGACAAGCTAATAGGTAAAATATATAGGCATGTTGAGCGCCTTCATGGGATTTATTGAAGAAGGAGATGAAGTGATTATTTTTGAGCCGTTCTTCGATCAGTGCGCTCTTCCACCCCAGCCGCATCCCCACATTAATACCGCTCCTGGACACTGACTCTTTAATAGATATATAAGCAATATTGAGATGCCTGGAGGGACAATAAGATATGTTCCTCTACACCCTCCCAAAGATGGAGCATCGAGGACTTCTTCGGCTGCGGAATGGACAATAGATTTCGATGAGCTCGAGAGAACTATCAACTCCAAAACGAGGATGATTGTATGTTTGTGATATTGCCCTTCCCCCCTGCCGATAATTTTCCAGGTTTTTATTCCTTTCATTTCTGACCCTTCTAACTAGGTTCTTAACACTCCGTATGTTAATGTATTTCCGCCGGACATATATGAGAATCCTTTTTAATGCCATTTACAGCCATAACCCAGTCGGTAAAGTCTTTTCGCGCGCGGAGCTCGAAAAAGTAGCTGCGCTCTGTGTTAAACACAACATCATAATACTCTCTGATGAAGTTTATGATCGTCTTTACTACGTCCCATTTACGCGAATGGCCACCCTGTCTCCCGAGGTCGCCGCGCTCACACTGACAGTCGGGTCGGCGGGAAAGAATTTCTACGCAACCGGCTGGAGAGTAGGCTACTTGATTGGTCCCGAGCACCTTATAAAACATGTTTCAGCAGCACATACTAGGATCTGTTATAGCAGCGTTGCACCTTTGCAAGCAGCCGCAGCCGTTGGTTTTGAGAAAGCAGACGAAGTTGGGTTCTGGGACCAAAGTAGAGCGGAAATGAGAGCAAAAATGGACAAGTTCTGCGAAGTGTTTGATGAGCTTGGTATTCCTGTAAGCTTTGGAATTCGTCCGTTGTGATATACAACAGCTCAGTAGCTTCTTGATACTAATATTTCCCCCACATTAGTATTCTGACCCGGAGGGGGGCTATTTTGTCCTTGCAAACATGGCTGCCGTCAAGCTTCCGGAAGATTACCCGTTTCCTCCACATGTTGCAAACCGCCCCCGCGATTTCAAATTGTCCTGGTTCCTTATTCAAGAGGTTGGGGTTGCGGCTATCCCACCGACAGAATTCTATACGGACATGAACGCCCATATCGCTGAGGACTATCTGAGATTTGCCGTGTGCAAAAATGATGACGTTTTGGAGACTGCAAAGGAGCGATTACGTGGACTTAAGAAGTACATCGTCCGTTCATGATATTTTTTTCGGATAGAAATACTTTCGGGATCTAGTTAAGTAATAGACTTGGGGCTTGAGAATTTTGAGAAACTTAATCTACAAGCGATCTTAACAGCATCTCGGTATATTTTTAAACAGCTAGTTATATAGAATATTTGTCTAGAAAGGTCACTACTTATAGACACCTTAGCATCTTTATTTAACCTGATTACGTATAACTCTTACTTAGCTCAAATTCTTTGCCTCCTCGATGGAGTAGACCGTACTATCCCAAGGTTTCTTCGCCTTGATGCTTTCTTTGTCGGTACCTGAAAACGCCTCCAAGCCTGCAGGCCGAGCTTGTACCAGGCGCTAAGCTCCTTTGAGTTTGGCATCGACCAGTCGTCTTTCTCCCCTCGAGAACTGCAGACGGCGAAAAAAAGCATGATAGGGACAGACGACAGACGACAGACGACAGACGACAGACGACAGACCAGTTACACCGAATCTGCGGAAGAGTTACCGATCCGGTCGCCTGTTTCGAGTATTAATTTGACTAGCAGTCTACCTTTGCATGCGCGATTGGTGGGCCAAATTGATACTGCGTTCCCGCAAAATATTTCCTCTTCTTCGCCATCCGCCGCCCCTGCATCACCAGTTTTCAAACGGCATGCGATCATGGGTGACCAGCAGAATATTTCCCAGATTCTGGCAGCCTTAGGTATTTCCAGCGTCATCTTCGTCGGAGTGATAGTCTTATCCTCATTTTTTTTGGCTTTTGTTTTTTTTCTTTGGCTCGGACAATCTGCTTACCTTTGCCTTACTTTTCGTGCTAGCTGCCCACCAGTCTACGAGCGCCGCTGGACATGCATCCTCGCCTCAACCAGGGCAAATGCCCTTACACACATACCCCGGAAGCTACCACCCCTCAGCGGCATCAGCAAACGTTGCCAATTACTCTTTACCACCCCCTGATAGTACCGGGAGTTTAGATATTAGCGGCGCCAAACCTGTTAACACCGGCTCAGTCAGCATCGCAGATGCAATTGCCAAAGCGCGAGGAATTGCTGCAGAGAAAGGCATTGTACACGATCCAAACAGAGGTATGATATTGCGCATATAGGTTCCGGCCCTTGGTTGTTGTGGTTTGCATTTCCCCTTGTTTCTGTGAGCCGATTGTGCCTCTTTTGCTGACCACAAGACCCTCTCAGGGCCTCCTCGGGAAGTAGATTCACGACGCGACCCACGATCCTACCATCGTTCGCAATCTCCACAAAGAAGCCCTCCGCGCACTACGCGTGATACGTTCCGTGATAATTACAATCCGTATCGCGATGAGCGTCGCGCTGACAGGCGCGCTGGTACGAGTGAGCGTGGTTATACACGGGAGCGTTCGTTCTCGCCTCGCCCAGGTGGGCGGGGTCAGGAGTCGTACTCTCCACAACCATCATCGAGACAATATCGGGGAGCAAATGACCGGGCTCCTCCTCAAGGTCGTAGAGCGGGCAGTATGGACGATAATATCGAAACCATTAGGGTTGAGTCCAACTTGGTTGGCCTGATTATCGGGCGCCAGGGCGAGAGTTTACGGAGAATCGAATCGGAAACTGGAACGAGGATACAGTTTTTGGATAATGCTGAGCCCAGCAGTGCAGAAAGGCTTTGCAAAATCACAGGAAGCAGGGCAGCCAGAGACGTCGCGAAAGCGGAAATCACGCGCATTATCAGTGAGAGTACTGCGTCGCGAGCCGGTGCTAGGGCAGACCGCCCAGGCCACATGCCACCTAAAGCTGCGAGCCAGCCTTCCCTGGATGACGAGGATGCCGTACGGATCATGGTTCCTGACCGGACGGTTGGGCTTATTATCGGCCGGGGAGGCGAAACTATTAGAGACCTCCAAGAGCGGAGCAGGTGCCATGTGAATATCGTCAATGAGAATAAAAGCATTAACGGCCTTCGACCGGTCAATTTGATAGGGTCTCCTGAGGCTATGGAGCTAGCAAAGAATATGATTCTCGAAATTGTCGAGAGTGATACTCGACAGCTTGCGAACCCGACACAGCGCGAACCACGTCCACCATTTGGTGGAGATCCGTCCGGAGGTGGGCCCGGCGGGGAGAAGATCAACGATGTGATGTTTATTCCGCCAGATGCAGTTGGGATGATTATTGGAAAAGGTATTGTTACAGCCTTGTTTTACTCCCTCCAGTTGTTTCTGTTGTTAACAAATCCAATACAGGCGGAGAAACAATTAAAGAAATGCAGGCCACTTCTGCTTGCAGAATCAATATTCAGTCCCCGGCAGGCCGTGATGCTAATCGGGAAGTGACTTTGGTCGGGAGCCGGGAAGCCATCGAAAAGGCAAGGGAAATGATCATAGAGAAAATCGAGAGTCCAGTGAGTAGCAACCAAAAAAAAAAAAAACCAATTCGGAATCCCATATAATTTTAGTGAACGGTATTGACTTAACTCCGCATCCAGGAATACAAATCTCGTTCTCAACAACCTCAAAGACGAGATGACTCGTATGGTGACCGATATGCCAGACCACAACAGCGCCAGGCCCAGCCGCATTACCAGGACTACCAGGATCAGAACAGACAAGCCACACAGCCCCCTGCTCAACAACCTCCCTCTCAATCTAGCGGAGGGGAGGATCCTTATGCTCAGTGGGGAGGTTATCAAAACTATGTTGCTTGGTGGTACGCTGCCATGCAACAACAGGCACAGCAACAACAAGGCACGCAAGGTCCACCCGGTCAGTCTGAGCCGCCTGGCCCGCCTGGGGTCTCATAGGCCCATGGCCAGGCAAGGTTCCTCGTTCTATTAGTGGGTAAAACGTGCCCAAGCACTTTTGCCTCCATTGCGATACCCTCTACCCTCCCTTAACATCTGATTCCTGGCATCCGCAAAATCGTGGAGTACGCGTGGAGCATGCTGTCGTCGATCTAAATTTCCGCAAACGTCCCTTCATTTTCTTTTATGTCAATTTGATTACTTCCATTTTTGTTGTATTCCTTTCGTCTTATCACCTTTTCTTTCCTATTTGGGCAAAAAACAAAAATGAGGATTTTCAACGGATATCTCAACTTGGCGGATATGGGTTTTAATATAGTAACTTATGCTTCTTTTTTATGGCTGCTGGAGTTAATTCTATCCTTTGTACTTCTCCCCATCTTCCCCCATTTTCTGCTTTTCTTTTCTATTTCACCTGTGCTGTGTACATGTAGTAACTATAATCTGTACTCACTGCTGATGGAGAATGAGAGCTGGTATTATACACGCTTTATCGATCAATATAAATAGTAACCAATAGTCTTTGGTTACCAGCCCCACATGACATCATCGGATGAGTTTAATTTTAGCAGTCTTCTCTTGAGCCGCCATGATTACATAACCATCTTGGCACTTCCCGATTCATTGGACGACGTGAATTTCCTGAAACGTTTCAAAGACGACAACAAACAACGACAACGACACCCACGACCAGAGAATAAGAATAAGAATAGCCATTGAGCGGCTATTCACCCGGGCCAGTGACAAAGGATCAGAAATCCCGCCGGAAACTAGAAATATCCTGAAACTCCGCATTTCTGTCACGGGAAATCCCATATCTTTTAAGGCTTATTGTGTTGCTGTCACTGTACGCGCTGTGTGCGTTTCAGGGCAAGATAGAATCGGGTATCAACTTCTGGCGCCTGGCTATGAAATGGAGACAGAAACCTCTGGTCGCAGATATGCCCAAGCATGTCAGATCCCCAGCTTATGATTTGTCTGGTGGGAATCTTTTGCGCCCGCTCTAGGATGGGCGCCAACAAGTCCCTGGTATTTTTGGGACCACCGCCCTACAGCCAGAACTGGCCACTAGCAGCCGGCGCATGCTTGAGAATGTTCGATTCTTCAGACACTTCAAATGTGTTTCAAAACAATATGGTGGCTACTGATTTGCTTGCAGGGTGCCTACGGCGAAATAAAGAATGCTTGTCACCACTGAGCTTGCTTTCTTGCCCTTGCCAGGAGCTCTGTGGGGAGTCTCCTTGATGTTCGGCCTGTAACGGTGCCTGCAGTGCTCCACAGTTTTGTTTGGCAGTTTTCCAATATATGGTTTGTCGACTGCCCCCTGTGTTGGTATTCACAACAAATTTTTAACAAAAGCATTCTCTTCCTCATTGTCTTTGAGGGTTGCACTGTTTTTCTTCCTTTAACGGATTTCTTTTGTTTTCATTTTTGGCTGGCCCATTCAATAAACCTGAATAGACAACAATACTTATCTCGAATCGCTTCGGGAATAATCTTTTGATAGATTTCCACTATATTCTACTGTCCCTTCACTTCTTGTGTATCTCCCTTCTGTTTTTCTCTCCATATTGGGATCCTACTTCTTTTAATTTTTCTTTCTTTAATATTTTCTTTCTTCTATCTTAAAATTTCCTCATATCTCTTAAACAGAGTACCTCCAACCACCTCTCTTCAGCACCGCTTACTTCTCAACCAATATACACAGCGCTGGTCGTAACCTTCCTGCTATTTGAGGCCGTTTAACCTAACTATCATGAGATTCTCACGATTCATTCCGCGGTCACGAACCCCTGGTCTACCTCCGTACGGCGAGCAGGATCCTAATACATTCGAAAATGGCTACCGGCCATCACCAGCCCCAGGCGCCATTACCCCTTATCTCGGACTGCGATCTCGGTTATCACAAATTTGGTTCAACCGATGGACCATACTGCTGTTGCTCATTCTCGCTCGAGTACTCATTGCCATCGGCTCGCTGGATGGGAACCTTACCTCCGCAAAGAGAGAGGCCTTATCTGCTTGCTCAAACGTGGAATCCGTGGGCAGCGCTATGGCCTCAATGCCTCATTATATGTCAAGGGGTGTGAATGAACTGACCGCGTCAGGCGTCGAGAAAGCGATCAACGGACTTATGTCGATGCTAGAACTTACTATTACCGGAGTTGAAGAGATATTTGTTTTCTTCGTCAACGTCATGACCTCAACATATGTCTGCCTCATCACGCTGGTTGTTGCTGGGATGATGAATGCTGCTATCGAGGTTTTGAAAAAGGCAACTGAGTTCCTTGATGATATACTTGGTAAGATCGGAAAGGGAATCAGCGATGGAGCCGATTTCATAGAGGATGCACTTAACAAATTCGGGGATACCGTCAACATTCTTGGCGCCGATATTCCTGAAATCGACTTCAGCGGGCCCCTCAAGGAGCTAGAAGATTTGTCACTACCGGACTCTTTGACTGATGACCTCGATAAGTTGAAAGAAAAAATCCCGAATTTTGAGGAGGTCAACAATTTTACAAATAATGCTCTCCGCACACCATTCGAACTTGTGAAAAAACTCATCAGAGACGAAATCGACGAATATAAATTTGACCGCTCCGTATTCCCAATACCCCCGAAGGAGCAACTCAGCTTTTGCGATGACGACGATGGTATCCATTCATTCTTCAACAAATTGGCGTCTTTTATAAGAACAGCCAAGAAAATATTCATTGGCGTATTAGTGGTCAGCGCGATACTGGTCTGCGTCCCAATGGCGTATCGTGAAATACGAGCCTGGCGCGGTATGAAAGAGCGATCATCCTTGGTGCGAAGAGATGCTCATGACCCTATGGATGTCGTCTACATCGTTTCGCGACCCTTCGCCTCAACAGCTGGCCTAAAAGCCGCAAGCCGGTTCAGTGCACCCCGTAGGCAGGTGCTTGTGCGCTGGATCGTTGCCTACGTAACCTCTCCACCAGCACTTTTCCTACTCTCCCTGGGCGTTGCCGGACTCTTCTCATGCGCCTGCCAAGCCATTCTCCTCACGGCCGTGAAAAATGAAGTTCCCGGCCTCACAGAACACGTCGGCCAGTTTGCTGAGAAAGTCGTTTTCGCCCTCAATAACGCCTCCGAACAATGGGCTATCGGCACCAACCGTGTCATCGACGATACGAACAATGATATTAACCAGAAGGTCTTCGGTTGGGTAAACCAAACCACAGGGTCAGTTAATAATACCCTCAACATCTTCGTCGATGAAACCAGCAACCTCCTCAATAGAACCTTTGGTGGTACGATCCTCTACGAACCAATCAAGGACGTCCTACACTGTCTCATTGGCCTGAAGATCGAGGGAATTCAGAAGGGTCTGACTTGGGTATCTGAACATGCCCACGTGGATTTCCCCAACATGCCCAAGGACACGTTTTCCCTAGGGGCCATCGAAAAGCTCGCCGGGGACAACGATTCAACTGCAGACAGTTTCATCGCGAATCCGGGGGATAAGACTGCCGACAAGATCAGCGAGGTGGTCCAGCGCGTCGCAGACTCTGTAGAATCTGGCATCCGAACGGAAGCCATCATATCTGGTGTCATCATATCCATCTGGTTTGCCGTTCTGCTGATGGCGATCATTCGAGCACTTACGCTCTGGTTCGGCCGTGACAAGAACCGCGGCGACGGAAATGGTGACTCTGAATTCCCCCACCCTGACACCTTACCCAGAGACGCGGCGGGTTTCAGTGACATTCCTCTTGCAACTCCAACCCATGTTCATCCGGGTATGGCAGATAGATCTGGACCGGTATACAGCACAAGGCACGATTCACCTGGACAAGGCTTCAATCGGGCTCATGACGCAGAAGATTATTATCAGGAGCAGAAGCTGGGGTTTGCGGGCCAGCGGGAGTTGAGAAGGGATGGTGGAGGCCATTCACGTGAGAGCAGCTATGGGGAGGTTGAGTATGTGAATGATGTCAAGAGATGAAGCCATCTCCGTATTTTCATATTTCTTTTCTTTTCTTTATCTTTCTTTTTTCCTCCCCCGCGGTTGGTTCTTTTGTTTCTAAAGTATTTTTAAGAGCATGTAAACGTGCATATGTAGATATCGGCGTCTGTCTCTCCTTTTGTAAAGCATTACTCTATCCGTTCTTCCTGTTCATTCTCCCTGACTTCTAATCATCTACATATCGAACAAAAATACCCACGATGTCCTCCTCTCCCTTTTCTTGTTACTATTTGAAGCGATAGGCGGCATCCTCCAGCGAAGTTTTTCTTCTTTTGCTTTCTATCATTTGGGCCCCGCCATGATCTTGTTGTGTTGCGCTATGCATTGACAATGGGAGCCTGGGAGCCCGCTACATAACTGCCCATCCAAATGGTTTTCCAGCCTCCCTTACTACCACTACGCATCTTACTTCCTACACTTGAACAGAAAACATCCTTTCTCCTCCTCAAGGTCAAGACTATTGTCTGATATGTTTATTTTTTAATTTTCTCAGCTTTCTATACTGGAAGGTTTTTATTTTATCACGGCAGCATAGGAGAGCTCTATATTCGATGGGCCGACATGGGCTTTGTTGTTATCTTGTAGGAGCTAGCTACATAGAACAAGGGGAAAAAAATGAAAAATGAAAAATGTAATCTACATTTATTTTTTGCTCTCCTCCGTTATATTATGTTTGAATTTTACCAATTGAAGCTGCTTGCTCTTGTTGTGCCATGGTCATATAATTAATTTATAATTTGGGGAATATATATAGGCTAAGTAAACATTTACACTCGCGTTTATGTACAGAACGTTACAGAGCTGTAAAGCCAGCCGGCTAGCTAATAAATCACAACTATACACAGTCCAAATCTACCCATCCCTCCCCAACGGACCCTTACCCCCCCCCATCCCACTCCCGAGATTGTAAGGGAGATGATACCGCACTCTGCACGGCAGTCGTCAGAGTGGGTGAAGTAGATAGCGGCCACCCCTCCTCCTCCCCCCCACCACCCTGCGTTGAGCTTGAGCCAAAATGGCTCCCATTCGGCGGCAGCACCAGCTTCGAGTCTGGCGACGCCTGTCGGTTGGAGGATCCAGAATGCATCGCCATCGTCCCGTTCGACGACTGGTCCTCAGGAATATAGTTTTGTCCCGTGCGGAACAAGCCTGAAACCTTCGGGTCGTACTCGAAGCGCCGCAGCTCTACCTCGCTGTCGTCGATGCGCCTTAATGGTGGCAGGGAGTCCAGTGGGTGGGACTGGGGATCGTTGCTGGATGCAACTTGGGATCCTTTCAAGCTGCCTGCGAGCGGGGGGGTGGAGGTTTGAAGACTTGAGGCGTGTGGTAGGTGGTTGGAGGACGTGGTATATGGTGACCTTCGTGTTTCCCACCATCGGGGAAATTGTCGTGCAATAAGCGATTTTAATGCTGGGGTTGCTGCGGCCCAGATTGCACAGTTTGTTTCTATGTTGGCATATGTGTATTTGGTATCGTATATTCGTTCCCTGGGGGTTTTGGAAAAGTTCTCAACCACTATTACAGCGCGTACGATTGAAAAGGCCGTCACCCTAGTGGAAGAAGAGTAAGACGAGGTAACAAGTTAGCTGGTTTTGATTTCCGGAAGTGCATAGTGGGTTAAGAAAGGGACCACTGTGGGAATTTGTCGCTGAGGCAAAAATGATTCAGCAGTTGGGGTTAGTCGGGTAAGAAGGATAACATACATAGCTCCAATGCTCAATACAATCACAACCATAAATTTCTGCCTCCTTGGCATGTTTATCCCCCAGACGATAATTGATGGAATAGACAGAAGCCAGGCATCCAGGATTATTGTAACCATTGCCATTGAGAGAAAAGAGTTTCTGTGCGGGAGACAAGACCCCCCCCTGACCAGCTTTCCATCTTTCATCCCATTTTCATCTGCCCCAGCGGCTTGCTGAGCATTGCGATCTAATTCTTCCGAATCCCATGCATAATGTACAG
The DNA here is from genome assembly GCA_001014755.1 of Blastomyces silverae. Classification (NCBI taxonomy): domain Eukaryota; kingdom Fungi; phylum Ascomycota; class Eurotiomycetes; order Onygenales; family Ajellomycetaceae; genus Blastomyces; species Blastomyces silverae. Next base: position 16,836 of record LDEV01002765.1, read on the forward strand.
GTCTGCACTGGAACACGTTGGCAAGGAAGATAGCGATCCCGGCGCAAAGGTTGACGACGAACAAGATACGAAGTGTTAGTACGACGTACTTGCGAAGGCCGCTCAGACTGAGGATGAATGCAATGATAGATGCCCTCACGAATGTGAGGATAGGAAAATAGAGGAGCTGATTTGCAAAGGTGTACTGCTTGCCCTTAATGGTGCTTGGGACGGGCCCTGGTGGAAAATAATCAGGTGGATACCCCTGCTTGGTGTGAATCGTATCTATACCTGCAAGTTAGAGGGACGATAGAATCCGATCTGGGGAACGTAAACGAAAAAAAAAAGACTTGGGGAGAGAAGCAGAAGAGGAGAGCCATAGGCAAAGCATGACTTACAGCCCCAACTGGTCGCGCACATCCCTATCGCTAGAACCTGGATTTTCTTTAGTTAGAACGTGAAAAGTCATTCTTTCTTGGGGATGGGGGAAGTTTCCATCCATACCATTGCAATTGTCACAAACACATCATCTATCGGCAATATCACATAAGTATTAGTTTGCCAGAAATATGCATAATAGCGAGCGAGGACTAACTATATAGAGAGAATGGGTTTGCTTTGTATTTAGGCGCACTCACCCCATCCCCAATTCTTCGACAAATACCTGGAGAAAATACGTAATGCGAACAGGACAAGGCTTATAGCTGGGAAGACGGTGATTACCACCAAAGCTTGCACATGTCTTTCTGGAGCCATGCTATCCCAATAAACAACCTGTTAAGCCACGAGAACGTGAGAGCGCGCCTCCTCCTATGAAGCCGTGGCGACTTCGATGCTCGATAAGGCGGCCGCGGCGAAGTTGCTCGAATCCCAGCGGAGGGGAGAGAAAGTGTTTAGAATCCAGGACAATGCACTGCTAATAAATGGAAGCCAACAAAAAAACAGAACGACATCGTCAGTTGGGAGGCATAGGCATTGGTAGAGGAGGGTTTTGCACGCGGCAAAATCTCCCATGAAAAGAAGCAAGCACCCTCGTCTAAGCCAGGAGCGAGCAGCAGTTTTCCCAGAGAGACACAGAGAGAGAAGCTTGAGCCACCCCCGCTAATTCGAAGCTGGGGAAAAAAGAGCTGGGTGGATTGGGGGGGGTTGTAAAAGTTTGTTGGAATAAGAATAATAACTGGGGTTGTGCTTCAATTTAGGTTGAGTTGGTGTATCCAGCTGCCTGGGATCCATCCATCATCCGCGATTCCCCAATCCCCAGGGATTCCAGAAAAAGCCCTTCTCACGAGTCACCATTATCAAACTCTGTGTCTTGCCTAGGCACTAATTGGACACTAATAAAAGTAGCCACCTTTTGTCTCCTCAAGGTCTGTGGCCCCTCGACGATATAGACCAGGCGCTTGGTTGCAGTGCAACCCCCGTAGTGTGCATTACTATGTATGGATACTCTGGATACTAATAAGTGGATATCAGCGTAGCCCCAGGCCCAAGTTAATCAAAGGGTCAAGGAGGTCCCACTCAACGGGAGAGCTATCTATCTCCATTATTATTGCTGAAGTCCACCATCCTACTAACCTTCCCTATTGCAGTTACTCTCCCCCACTCTTCAACCTGCTCTGTCCACGCTGGAAATGTGCCGTTGAAGGCGAATCATGTGTCCGACACTATCCGTATGCGATGCAGAAGCTCACCAGCAAAATGGGCCCCCTTTTTTTTTTGCGGCACACTAACTGCCTCGGAGAGTACGGGTTGCAGACTCTGTTCTCCGGCCCTCCGGGTGGCAATCTGACAGAACACCCTAACTCCCTTGGCATGCGGTTGATAGTTCGTTTGCTGAAGAGATTTCTTACTCTTGAAACCTATTCCATGATTTAGCGTATTTTTATTTTCATTTCAAGCAGGGGGCAAGAGTTTTGAGAGGGGTCTGTGCTGACATGTCAGATCCCGCCGGCAAACAATTATGTACACACAAGGGCCTTGGTACGTACTCCTTTTAACTCTCAATTCAGAGGAGAAGGGCCTGAGTTGTATATGATGCGTGATGTAAGCGGCGGCTGTCTGTTCCCTTGGTTTTGCAGAAGTCAAAGAATAACCTTGGAATATGGCTTCATTATTTGGGCAGCGTGCCCTAACTATCCCATTTAGGCAATTGGGTACGGGGTCGGGTCCACAGGTAGTCGTGCCCATGTGGCGGGATAACCATCACCAACACCCACTGGGTAAGTTTATTCCACCATCATCAGAACCGGACATCTTATCCAATCGTCATTTCCTAGTTCAATATATCATAGATGCGTTCATTTCATTGTTGACTGAAAAGAGAGAAGGAAAGAAATTATGAAAAAACCCCTATCACCGATTTAAAATCCTCTGCGGAAACTGCGTTATATATACTCCGTATATATATGTATATAAAAAATTACTCTTCAACAGGCTCTCAAATAGAAACAAAAAATCCATCACCCTGATCTTTTACCCGACTCCTCTCCACAATCGGATCGCAACAACTAATCCGAATCCTCTCCGGCGTCGCCGGACTCTTCAAGCTAAGCACCTCCTCAACCCCCCATTGGCTCCGTGCCGCCTTCAGCGCATCCCGTATCGCGAAGAAGACAGCACTGCCCATGAAAAGCGGCGGCTCGCCAACCCCTCTCGATCGCTGGATCGTCCGGAGATTCTCCCATTTCACATCCTTGAGCAAGCTCACATTGAACACCTGCGGTATGTCTCTGAAGCCGGGGATTTTATACGTGCCCGGTCCACGCGTGAAAACCTGGCCCGAAGCTCGGTGCCAGAGGCTCTCTTCCGTTGTGAAGAGGCCTTGGCCTTGGATGTAGGCGCCTTCGATCTGTCCGTAGTCGATGGCTGGGTTTATACTCTGGCCCACGTCCATTTTTATATCTGCGCGCAGCGGCGTCCAGTCGCCTGTTAACGTATCGATCTGGACTTCAGCTGCCGTAACTCCTTGGGTGAAGTAGTAGAACATCAGGCCCTTGTTCTCGCCCCACGTATAGCCTATGTCGGGCGTCTTGTAGAAACCGTTTGCAGTGAGATTTACTCTGTCGAGATACGCTGCTTTGACCAGCTGTTTCATCGTCGCGTCGGGCATTTTCTCCCTGTATGGTTGGAGGCGCTGATTGAGCTGTTCGCAGGCATTAAAGACTGCATAGCCGTTGAGGTCAGAGCTTGCGGAGGCTGCCGTGGGAGATGCATTAGCCACGGTGTTGGTAGCTGTTTCAGAGATGAAGACGTCGGACTGAGGAACACCAAGTGCCTCTGCGGCAATCATGACCATCTTGGTATGCAGGCCTTGGCCCATTTCGGTGCCGCCGTGAGCAACAAGGACGCTACCATCATTATACAAATGCACCAACGCACCAGCCTGGTTCAGGAATAAGGCAGTGTACGATATACCGAATTTTGTTGGAACAATAGCAAGGCCTCTTTTGGACCATTTGTGAGTTCGGTTATATTCCGTAACCGCTGCGCGACGGGAAGCATAATCCGACTCCTCCAGAACCTGCTGGTACATGAGGGGCACGTACCAATCGGCATCGAGTTCCTGATTGAAATGCGTCTTGTCCCCTCGACTGTACATGTTTATCTCCTGAAGCTTTTCCACGGGGATGTTCAGATGATCCGCGATCTCTGACATGTATGTCTCAGCGAAAAATAGGCCTTGGGGTCCACCGAAGCCGCGGAATGCAGTGTTGGACACCGTATTCGTACGGCAGACATGCCCACGTACATGAACGTTAGGAATGTTATAGACACCATCAATGTGCGATAAACATCGATCAACCACCGCAGCAGACAGGTCTTGGGTATGGCCCGCGTTAGCATAAGCATCAGCATCCAGCGCCAATAGTTTTCCTTCTTTTGAAACACCGACTTTCCAGTGGCAGAGGAACGGGTGTCGTTGACCCGATGTCAGAATATCCTCATCGCGATTCAACATGCAACGAACGGGGCGCTTAGATTTGGAGGCAGCCACCGCGCAGATACCAACCAGCTGAAACGATCTAGATTCCTTCCCTCCGAACCCACCGCCAAGGCGTTTGACTTTCGATACAACCTTGTTAGATGCAACCCCAGTGACCTGGGCCACATACTCTTGCCTATGCAAATTGTTAGTAAATTCATTCTAAAATATCTCCTAGGAACTAACGAGAGAAAAAAAAACAAAAAAGAACTCACGTTTCGTTGGGGTTTTGCGTACTACTCCAAATCTCCATCTCCCCATCCTCTGGCTTGGGAATGGCTACGCACGCCTGAGTTTCAAGGTAGAAATGCTCCTGCCCGCCCATTCTTGAGACGCCAGTGAAAACGTGATCCGCTGTGGCGAATGCAGCCTCTGTGTCACCACGCTTAATATAAGGCTTATGATGGTCAAAAAACGAGTTTGCTTCAATCGCTTGCTCAATGGTCAGAATGGCAGGTAACTCTTCATATTCAACCTTGACAGCTCGCGAACCCGCTTCGGCCAGTCTTGCGGATGTAGCAAGAACGATCCCAATGGGCTGACCAGCTGTGAAAACCTCATCGACGGCAAAAAATACCTCATCAGCTCTTGGATGGCCCCACCAATTTGCTTCTGGGGTCGGCAGGCTGGTGTGATCGGCGTAGTCGATTACACCTGGGATATCCAAAGCAGGACTGAAATCGACGCTTAATAATTTTGCCCGAGGCTTTGTCGAAAGGACAAGGCACCCGTAGAGTTCGTTGTGTTGAGGGGGGATGTCATCTGTGTATTGGGCTTCACCTGTAGTCTGCTTCAGAGCAGCGACATGGGGTACCTCCTTTCCCAGAATGCGTTTTTCATATGACTTGGCAGCTGCATGATCTTTCTGGCCGGAGGATATTTCTCGTTCGATCTCCGGGACCGCTTCGTCGTCGACTGTGGTGGTGTTCCCCTGGACACTGGAGAGCACATCGTGGTAAAAGCGGTAGAAGAACCCCAGGGCAAGAGTTTTCCTGTATGTTGGCATCCCACCCGGCACCGAGGATGGAAGATCAAAATCCGTTTCCAAAGCATTCATTACACCCTCAAGTGTGGCTGGATCAGCCCAGTCCTTTCCGACAAGGAAAGTTTGTGCTTGCCTAGCAGGGACGGTGGTTGCGGCCATGCCGCCGTATACTAGGTTCGCACTTGTCACGATATTTGAATCTGAGAGCGAGACCCGCAAAGCAGCATTGACAATGGCGATATCATCATCCTTTCTCTTTGCCTGCTTGTACGCCCGGAGATATTCCCCAGATTCCTGGCTTATGGGGATTCGCAACGATGCAAGGATAGAGTTGGCTGCCAAAGCCGTAGATCGATATCCCTTGAAAAATTCTCCCATCGGAATCTCTGTATCTCCCTCTAGAGATTTTGCAACTAGGACCGTGTCAGTTGCAACGAAAACCGGATTTAGGTCGGATATCGGCGAAGCGGTTGCGATATTTCCTGCCGGCGAGGCAACGTTGCGAATCTGCCTGCCAGCAAAGTACTTGATTTGTTTCTTGATTGCAGTAAACACCTGGCCTTTATTTTGTCCATATCTCTTAACCGCTTCATCGCAAATAGCCTCCAAATCCGTCAAGGTGACATTCGCACCCAATTCCAAGCAATCGTCTTTGAAAACGTACTGTTTCAACTCCGGAATATCGCCGACATATACTGAGTCGACATATTGCATAGCCTTGAACTTGACCTCAATCTGTGTCTCCGTACTCCCCCCAATAATCTTGGCAGATGGACAAGCGTCCTTGATCTCCAGTAGCTGCTGCACGGTGACAGGACGGTACCAGCGTTTCTTCTTGTTTCCAAAAGCCAAAGGCTTAAACTCATACTTCTGCAACGACGGAGGGAAAATCAACTCAGTATCGGGTGTGTAGGGGATGAAATCCGGCGCATCGAATGACTTCTCGGTTGCGACACTGTCACCATTACTGATCTCACCATTTGTTGCCGTCTTATCCTTATCCTTACAACAACCTCCCGATTGTTTCTTTTCCATGCAGCAACCTGGCCCGCCGTTGGCGCTTGCTTTCCCACAAGAAAAAGACTGGGCGGCGTCGAGGATGGAGCGGTATCCAGTGCACCGACAAAGATTGCCATCGAATGCTTCTTCGATTGCATGTTCTGACGGAGCGGGGTCGTTACGTAGGAGAGCATATAAACTCTAGTTATCCAAGATATGAATTATTTAGTGAATGCGATCAAAAGGCAAAGCGCGGTAGAGTGCAGTAGAGCGCATGCGTAGCCCTTTTATCAACCAAAAAAAAGGGGGAGTTATTATAGCATCTTACCATGACAATACCCGGCGTACAAAACCCACACTGGCTACCATTCGCCACCGCCATTCTTTGTTGAACGGCATGCGGGCTTTTCACATCCCCAATGCCCTCCACGGTGATGACATGTTTCCCATCCACACTGACAATTGGTGATAGACAGGCGTTGACGGATGCATGGTATATTTGCTTCGTCGTGGGGTTAAGATGCGAGACAACCTGGAAAGATAGAGCCGGTTAACATTAACATATGCCATCCAAAAGGAAGACATCATATAAACATCACCTGTACATACCACTGTACAAGCACCGCACCCGCCCTCTGCGCATCCCAGTTTGGTCCCCGTCAGCCCGACGCCCCTAAGATATTCCAACAGGGTGGCCTCAGGATCAGCATTTTCCAGCACAACCTTTGTTCCGTTGAGATAAAACCGGAGAGAACTGTCATATTTCTCTGTTACGGCGGCTAGTGTAGGGGTCTGCTTTAGGACTACGGAGGAGTCGGGGCGCTGGAGGACAGCAGGAGCCATGTTTCTTGCTTTTCCTGACTGTAAATAGGGAGAAGCTTCATTCGATCCTGCACAAAAGGATGGTCCTAGTATTTGTTATGTATGTAGATGTGTACACGTTATGTTGTAAGGTATATAATGGTCATCAGGATCGGGAGAGTGTAAGGCCAGCTAGGTCATAGCTCCGTCTGCGATAGTTGGAAGCTTCGTAAGAGTGGTATATGGGGGAGCAAGCGCAAAGCAAAGCAGATATCGAGATATGTAAGTTAATGAACAGCGCCAGCCATCAAGGAGTGATATTGGAAGCGTCCAAGAGCGAGGAGGCGACGAGCTGTACTTATTTATTTTGCTCCTGATCCGGAAACTGGAAACCTTGGATTTGTCCTGGGAGAATATATGGGTGGAGTTGCCGCTGCTTTTAGCATAGTTCTGGATGGATGTAATCGGTTTCTTCTATGTAACTAACTACTGTTAACTACAAATTTGAAGCATTATTATTGGAAATATTGTATGCAAGACTGAACTATGTACCTATTGCAAAAATCTATTTGAATATCTAACTTGAATGCGCTGCATAAGCAGCATTTCCAAGGTATGTACAGAGTAATGTACTGTATTATATATACACTAATATCCCGCCTTGGGAACTTTTTTGAAGCTTCCTCTTATCTAGGTAAACTAGCTTCCTCTAGCCCGCTCCACAATCAACATTGCCGCCAGCTAATAATCTCTCTCTATTCTCTCTCTATATTATAATAAAACGTACTTTTCCGTGCAAAAAACGCTGTAACGTGACCTCACGTGATGTCACGTGCACCCCATCAAAATCTTTCAAGGTTGCCTTTATACTGTATGATTGTAGAAGAATATAGGGGCAGTAGTGGTGGTGATGGTGGGGGGTAGGGGCGGTGGTGGTGGTAGGGGTGGTAGGGGTGGTAGGAGCGGTAGGGGTGGTAGGGGTGGTAGGGGGTGGA
>LDEV01002767.1:0-19137 GCA_001014755.1 Blastomyces silverae
GGATCGGTATCAGCAGCCGAACGACGGGTCTGGGATGGATGCGTGGGGAGCGAGGGCGCGGAGGGGCAGTTGGGCTATTTAAGCGGCGCGCCACCTGTTGCTGTTATTGTGAGTATTATTGTTATTATCCCGTTTTTTTTTCTTTTTATCCATCATAACAATGATTTTATGCTGGTGGCGATGCGGTAGGATGGAAGACATTAGACTTATTTTTCTTCTTTTGTTTCCGGGTCTTTTTCCAGGTGTTTTTGCTGTGAAACTGGTTAACAGGGGCTGCCTTATACGCTTCCTAGAATTCTTAGGATTTTTCTCTTGCGTTTTTCCTCCTTTTGTTCGTTCTCAAACCAGGAAATGGAATGGGGGTTTATGGGATGGGCTGGCTAGAGTATATATATATACACGATCAGCTCTGTTTCATCGCTGGTTTTTCACATTTCAAATCCATCATGCTAGCTAGTATTGGTCCACTGCTATTCTCTCGTTTCCCCTCTGACCTGGACCTTACGTTTTGTTTTCCCCATATTGTTTGCGAGAATTGAAATGGATTGTCATGTCATTCCCCCCTGGGTGAGCACGCTTTTACTGATGTTTTAATGTTTTATTTTTTTCTTTTCTTCTTCCGTTTCTTCATCCTTTTAAGAATACATATATCTATGTAATTGCCAGTTTCTTTTCTTTTTGGGGTTAGATGTTTCTTTCATGGGATGTGTTCTTTGTTTTTTTTTCTAATTACATGTGTTTCCGCAGGCGCGCAATACAGACATGGTTATTAGCTAGCTAAAGCTGAGCGAGTGAGTTGGGGGTATTTATTTATTTATTTATTTATTTTCCTATCCTTCTAGCTTCAATTTATCCGCAATATTGAATCTAATAGTTTTTTTTTACCATCTCCTTTTCTTGTATACATATATACACATAGGTATATGTATGTATGTATGTCTGCGGCCTGCATCAAGAAACATTTATATTTCTCTATTCATGCTTTGTAGAGTTTCCACTCTGAAATGCTCTGCACCGCACCCCCTTTGCACCGCACCCCAGAGCCTGTCGTTGTGAATGGGGATATATTCGAGAAAGAGGCACGAGAAAGAAAAAAAATCCAAATATATCATTCAAAAGCACCGAGTAAGTACTTTAAGAGGTTAAAAAAAAGAAAAACTGGTCTAAAGTTGCACGTTCGTTTCCATCAAATCAGCTTCCACTCCTTGTATCCACCCTCCCTTACCCCTTACTCCTCTCTGGACGAGTGTTGAAAATCGAACAAGATTAGAACATGAGCGCCCCGTGGGTGGGATATGGGGGGGGAGGGGGAGGGCGTGTTTTGAAAACATGAACCATAAAATGGGTCTGGGTAAACAACGGAAATCTCGAGGGCAAGTGGGAAGCCTATAGGGGTCATGGCCCTGAACAACAATAAAAATAAAAAATAGGAGGGGAGAGGAGGGGGAGCGGAAGGGGGAAGCGGAAGGTGAAGTGGAAGCCCCAAAATAAAAATGGAAAATGACAGAAAATCCCCATCCCTCCAACTTCCATTCCTCAAGTCTTAAGTCCCAGTTCAATTTAAAAATAAACTATGCCAAAATCACATCACCATCATACTACACCATTCGATCCCATTCCATCTCATCTATCTATCCATCTATGGATCTATACCCAGGGAAGCGCACCATCATCATCATCGTCATGGTGGTGGTCGTCATGATAATACCTCTCTTCCTCAGCAACCCCATCCGCGCCCCACGTCCATTCCTTCTCCCTGTCCTCCTCTCCGTCTTCATCGTCGTCATCCTCATCCTCATCCCCGACTGCAAATACGATCGTTTTCTTCCCGTTCGCCTTGCCTAGGTCTTGCTCCTGCTGTTGCTGTTGGTCATGTTGTTGGTGTTGATTAGCACTGTCTCCGTCCGCGCCGTCAACAGCAGCCTCTCCGCTACTTAGATCCGTGCCACGGCGTACGTGTGCGTGCACTATTCCCGGGAATATCCCTTGTTCAGGTAAAGTGCTGGCAGCGGTTAAGGGGCCCGTGGGGAAAGGAGCGGGCGACCCTTGTACTTGCGCTTGTGCGAATGTGCCAGGGGTTTGGGCGGGCATGTGGTGCATAGCCTGGGTATTAGAAAGGGAGGCAGAGCGGCTTAGATTGGCGTCCGGCCTTGATGATGCTGTTGCAGTTGCAGGTTGTCCTTGTCCTTGTGGGTGGTTGTATTGGGAGTGAAGGTCCGTGCTAGAGTGGGAGGTTGGGAATCGAGCGGACGTTGTCGGGAAATTGGGAGCCGAGGGGTTTGGTTGCTGGATAGACATTGCTGGGCGCGGGAGAAAGGAATCTGGTATTTGCCCTACCACGATGGTCATTCAATGAGTGTGTGTTAAATACACTATGAGATGGAATTCGAGGATGTTGGTTTACCTAGTGATGCTGTGGGAGATGTAAAGGAAGCTTGTGATTGCGATGATGGTCGCATTCCCGGAGTAGACAAGACCGATGCATATCTTTCGATTCTGGGGCGAAAATAGTAATGTCAGCGACTCTCTTTCCATCAAAAATAATCGTGAGATGTTTCAGGGCAAAGAAAAAACTTACAGAGACAACTCTCCGAATAATGTCTCCTGCCTGAATTGCTCCCGGAGATCCGGGACATTACTCTTCGCCATATTATTGCCGTCCACACCGGGACGATGGCATGTCGGGCCCAACCATCGATGTTTGAGAGAAAGTTCGAATCCACACTGGTCCACAGAATGCTTTGCCAATTCACACATGTCCACAGCGCTAAATTTGTATATCTGTGCAGCAACAGCATATTCCTCGATCAGCGGTTCCTTTGTGAAGGCAAACTGCAAGGGATCATCAGTCGACAATGAAATGTTCAAACCCCGTCTGAAGAAGCTAGCGCATGGGTTTTTGTCATAAGTCAGGAACAGAGCATTGTTGCTCAATGGCGACATCGCAATACCAATTTGATCTAGATAATAGAGGTACTGGAGCAATGGTACCTTGCGTAGTAGGATACCGTGGCTTATTCCATAGCAGCAAAGCACCGCAGCGGCCAGGTGATCCGGATCGCCCGCTTCACCACAGTGAGGTCGCAGCACAAAGGTGTTGAAACCCCGCTGTTTTCGCCAGTTGTTCAGCGACGCCATGTTAGCAAACATAAAATAGATCCAATAGCTGTAAGGTGGGTTCTGCTTGGTATTCCACTTTTTTGGAATCGGGAACTTGCGGAACAACCGACGCTCTGGCTTGCTTTCATCGTCAACGCTGTCGAAACCAACCACGCGCTGTAGGAAGATATGCAGCTTTGGATGACTTGACGGATCTTTCGTCACCTCGAACAAAGGCTGGTAGACATTTTTGATAACTTCTTCAAAGTTTTCCATCATCCCACTGGACTTGTAGACATCGTACAGCCGGGGAACTTGAATCAACCAGCGGATATTCGGAGAAAAGAGCTTGTTGTCAACTACCCAGGCGGCTAGCTTGTCCCATTCATCTAGAGATCTTCCGTAAATAGATATACGCCACTCAGCCATCTGGTACTTGCTAGATTCCAGGTCCGAGATTACTTCTTTAGTGATCTCTGCGAGATATCGTCCTCTGATAAAATTGTCTGTTTTAAGGAAGATTTCTCGAAGGCGCGATTCCCCGACAGGGTTATATTTTAGATTGAATTTGTCAAATCGGTGGAACGAGTCTTTGTGTGCCTATGTCATACAATTGGGATGAGCGTGGTCCTTAACCCGGTGGAACGGAGTGTAAAAAGGAACTTACGTGCATATCGAGTGTATCAATGCTGAGATCGTAAGCTGTTAGGTTGATACTTTCGAACACCTCCCTCAATGTCAAGTGCTTGCCGTCTCTGAACAGAACGACCTCATCGGGCGATTTCTTAATCTTACTTTTGATGAAACGCAGAAGATGTTTCTGGTTCATGCAGGCGGAGTGGTGGACGTGAGTATCGACCTTCCTAACGTTGTAAAAGTCCCTATGGGGTACCTTTTTGCTATCTGCCATCTCCTGGTATTCGTTGAGGAGCACATGAAGCTGGAATTTGCCCTCCAGGTAGCTTAGTCGCTTGAAAGCAAAGCTCTTAGTTGGGCCGTCAGTGGACACTTCAGTGACGGTATCCAAATCCATGTAAAATTCTCGAAGGGAGGGAATATGAAAAATAGGCTGCTTCTGTTTACAAGCTTCTTCACTCTCGTAAACCTGATATACACTGTTCTCGTCAAGTGCAAAGGTCATTTGCGACGGTCCCGGCACTGGCAACAGATCCTCCAGGAAGAAATCTTCGCCGATATCCTGGCCAAGTTTTCGCTTCCTTCGGGCAGGGGATGGAGGAACTGTTTCACTTTTGGGATTGGTCGCAGTGCGTTGCGCTCCATTCATCAGCATACTATTCGACATGCTTCCCGTCCCGGGAGGATACGTTTCGCCATCCCATGCTGGCTCAGGTGGAGGAGGGTATATAGTCCAACCCGGCTGGTCTCGTGGATTATCTGACGATGTCTGCAATGAGAGTCGAATATATTTCTGCCTCATATCCAGAAGGCCCTGGATCTTCTGACAAATAATGCGCAGTTCAGTTGTAATTGCATCGTCGCTGGACGCAAACCCGCCAGGGCCTTGAGTAGCACCAAATCCTGCCCCAGTCCCAACCCCAGTCCCAAACACCCCTTCCGCAGAAGGTAGGTGTGGTTTAGGTTCATTCGGTATCGAGGATTGTGGGGCGAAATTTCGAGCAGATCGATCCAGAGTCGTGAAACCGTCTGAGGGTTTACGCTGAAGAGGCGAGGGGGGCTGGGGTCTTAAGATCGGACTGTAGCCAGAGCGCGTTTCTAGGACAGAAGGCTGACCGTGTGCCAATGGCGCATTCCCTTGGCTACTCATGCGCGATGCTATGCTTGCTGGCCTACTCAGATATTCGCCTTCACCTTCTCCAGCTGGCATGACGGGCACGGTCGTTGACCGGGAAGACAGAGCTGGGCTCTGGGGGATTTCACCGTCGGCGTATTTGGATTCGAGCTGATGTCGCTGGTAGAATAGCTTTGCCTCCGCGTGGCTCAGGGACTTCTCGTACGCATAGTCATACGTGGCTGTCCTCCGCTGCCTGTCGCGGGGAAGCATGGTTTGTGCCACATTGCCAGACAATGAACTGTCGTCGCGTGTCCTATCCATCTCTTCATCTAATTGTTGGTTCTCCGTGGAATTGGATTCCTCATTAGGGTCAGGGCTTCGTTCGGGGTCGTCGTCGTCGTCTTCGTCGTTCTTTGGATTAGGTCCGGAGCCATGTGGCTGAAGGGCAGAAGCTTCGATTGAACCGCGTGCTTCTAAGGGTTCGGGAGAATCGCGGGGCGCAGTGTGTGGCCTCTGTTGTTGAGACATAAACTCAGGCGATTAAATAGTTTTGAGTCTGGGATAACAATGTCAGTATCCGCAAGGCTTCCCGTCGACGTCATACCAACGATTACGCAGCACCAAAACTGACGGGGTGGGGCGTCGAGAGGAGCTTACCTGGCGGGCTGAGACAAGTTGAGGAGCAATGGGCGGGCAGCGCAGAGAACGCCAAGACAGTAATACAGCAAAGAGAAAGAGAAAGAGGAGCAAAATAGACGGTATACAATCAGAAACTCAAGTCAATTGGAGACACTGGAATTGAAAGAAAAAGGAGAGTATGAAGGTGACTCACAGGCCGGGAGAGAAGAGCGGAGAGAGGTGTTCTCCTCTGCGGTGAGTTCCGAAGGGCTGCAGAAAGGTCAGCGCTGAGCCACAGCGGCCTGCTGCAGCCAACGATGGCGTTGCCGGCAGCTCTCGACCAACGAAGGGATGGTTATGCAGTGGGGTACAATACTTGTGATAGAGAGACACCCCAACTGAGGAATCTCTGCAAGCCTGTCTACATTATTATCATTCAAAAGTTACATCAAATCTATAGAGAAAACTCTACCACTCTCCCGTTCTGTGGAAGCCTCTGCTGAGTTACATAGCTTACTTGTTAGTATATAGTGGAAGAACAGATATTGAGATGTCTTCAATTAATTAAAGAGATCATACAGTAGCTGTTACAAATGTTCAGACTCTATATATCAGTATTCGACTGATATTGCTCCAAATATATTCTCCATAAAATAGCGTATAATTATAGTAATGCTCTATACAGTGACATAAACCTAATAGTACAGGACGCATTATGACGGCGGCACACTACATGAAAAGGGACGAAGATGTTGAGCGTACATGGAGAAAAGGAAAAACCAGAAAAAACAGCGGAAACGGCACGAAATGGTACAATGTAGCAAAAACAAGAGGCTGTTGTCCTTCTTCTTCTGCCCTAAGAAAAGGATACAGTAAGTGGCGAAATCCACAGGCTGGATTATATATAACATATATCTCATAATACTGGGGTTTGGCCACTATTTTGGGCCAAGCTCGAACTTCCCATGGTCCGGAAAACTGCCATGAAAACACCCGCTTTTGTAGGTTTCCTAGTTGATAATTTTGAAAAGTAGAAATAAAATAAATCAGGAGTAAAAATTAGAAATCTTGGGATTTCCGCAGAATGATACGTTAGGGATGAGACAGGAAGGATGAAAACATAAATTGTGGCGGGAAAAGAGACTCCCAAAAATACTAATTGAGAAAGAGGCAAGCAGAATCAGGAGGAAACCCGATCATAGATCACAGGGAAAAAGGTTCAAATGGTTGAGGCTGGAAGTTTCCACACAAGGCGACAATCTTCCAGAGAGGGCAACGGAAAGAGTACAACGGGGATAAATAAAAGATTAGAAAAGCGGAAAAATAAAGATAGGATAAAATGGCAGTAAAGATCAGAGTTCCTCCTCGCAATATGAGAGAGGAAGAAAAATGAGAGAAAATTCGCTTTCTTGATAAGAGTTAAGCACGGCAGTAATTTTACTGACAGAGTGAAAGACAAGATGAAAGGAAAAGAATAACTTCCTTTGACAGGTGTGTTTTAAAACACGCCGTGATGTTAGGTTAACATCAAGAAACCTCTCCTCCTTCTTGAAGTTAACACGAAGATAGCATCATGAACATGCTAAGAAAGAAAAAGAAAAGGATCGGCGAGAGACGTAACAAGAGTCACCTTGTTAACGGTATCGGGAGGGGCGAGGCACTGTGCTGCTGCCGCCATGGGCGTTTGGAGAGACCGTCTCACTGGGGTAATATTGACCGTGGGGTTCAATTAACCCGGGTTGTCGCGGGTAGTCTACCTCGTAGTCGACATATTCCTTCGATACTTCTCGCTGCACGGGTCGTTCTATATAATACGCACTCGTGTTTTGGTGTTCTCGCCCACCAACTCTGACAGGAATATATTCTACCGTGCCGTCATACGGTGGTTCCACATATCTTGGTTCTTCCACATACTGATAAGTTCCACGAGTGGGAAGACGAGTGTACGCGACATTTTGCTCTGCTGGGCCTCTGTCATGGTATGGATCCGATGCGTGGGTAGCGTAGACGGGGCGCTGGCGAACTCTGGGTGGCATAGGACTACGGTCACGATAGTATGTAGGTTCAACGGGAAGCGAATCACGGGCAATCGGAGAACGAGAACGTGGGCGGTGAGAACCATGTCTTTGCGCTTCATACCTGTCAAATCTGCTGTGAGGGCGTCTCGTTTGGTAATCAGACTGTTGCCGAGGTTCTGAGAACCCCATGGGCTTCCTTCCATGGCGGATATCGGTAGGTTCTGGAGACCGCTCGTCACCGTGCCTAGATGAAGCATGGGGTTCATGCTTGGGTTCGTAGTCGCGGAATCCTCCAATTGTAGGGCTTTTGACCCTATTCCAGCTGCCGCGTTGTTTGCTATGAGTGGGAGTTCCTGAAACACTGCTTTCGGCTGTCCCACCGGAGGCTCCATCAATGCGCCAACGCCGGTCATCAGGCTCTGGCCCATCAAGCCATTTGCCCCTAGGGGGTTCATCTGCTCGGCGCTCAGAGCCCCGGGACGGCGCTTTCTTGTATTCTTCGGTTTCTTGGCCAGGAACGAAGCTGCTCAAAAATCGTTCTGCATCTGTCATTTCTTCATGCAGGGGGATCCCTGTCGGAGGGCGATGCTCTTGCGAATGGCTTGCTTCCTCGACTTCTCCATCTTCTGAGACGTTCCGCAAGGGTGTTCTATTTTTCTGGAATTCGTTAAGTGGCTCGGCAGCTACAGAACCGCTCACAGCGGAATGGGGGTATTCAGACTTGGGTGGGCGATCTCTATATTGAGAGGCCGGCTTTGACAAAGGCTCAGATTCATGGTGTTGATGGCGATCGGCATAAGGATAGACTTTCGTACGATCCACATCGCTAGGCTGGGCTGGGTGAAATTTCGTTCCAGCTGGATAACGGTTGCTAGAAGTCTGGTCCTGGTTTCGCATATAATGGATCTTGACTTTGGCAGGAATGGTGGAGGGTTGATTTTGCCTTGATCTGCGGGTATCCACTCGACCATGTTGGTCTCTTACAGGCTCAATGAAAGCAGGTCTATGGGGATCATATTCATCGTCCTTAGGCGGATCCGGAGCTTGATTGTTATCAGTGGCAGGGGACTCCAAGAATCTAGGGAAGTCATCTACTGCAACTTCAAGACCATGGTTTGGGCTGAGTAAATTCTTTGTCTTGGTTGCCTTCTGTTCCGTAAATTTGGGGCGAGTTTTGCCGGGGTAAGGACGTTTAGACTGTTTTGAATCGCGGGGTTCGGGACGTCTCCTATCACTCAAGTTTGACGCTGGTGTATGGCTGGTTGATGGGGCCTGTGGGAACACCCAGGGGAAAGCAGCTGAAATTAGTTGCATTTTGGCTTCGTCCATACCAGGGGCATCGACCAACTCTGAAATTGTTTGATTGTCTGGCACGAGTAGCATGTCATATTGCCATTCTAGCAACCGAGGTTCGCGCCCAGAATGTGGGCCAGTTGGCTTAGCACGATCAACGTGCATGGATTGGAAATGACTAACGAGAGCTGGAAGCGTATATATCTTGCGGTCAGTTCGACCTGCGTCATGGAGATGCTGTCTTCCGGAAATGTCGTTGTCGTGACAAGCTTTGCATACCAACCCGCTGAGATTTTTTATTGGTCTCATTTGAGCATGGCTGCTTAACCCATCCGCGAAAAGGGTCAATTGCGGCTCGTTACCAAACCTTTCCACGAACCTGGAAACAACATGATGAATGAGGACATGAGCCCGGACATTATGCGGCAAGTCCTTGATACCCGAGGTTCCATTCCAAACGCTGCGAGCATTCTTGGCTACATCATCAAGCTGGACTTGGTACATGCCGAAGGCTTGACTGTTGGGGTTTGAATTGTGCCCTTGGGCTCCACCTCTCCTAGGTGGATGGGAATTAGCGGAATACGAAGCACAATATTGAGGTTGTCCGGTGGTCGGGGGAGGATAAGGCGGCGGCTGGTATGGCTGAGGCGCCCTTGAATCAGGAGGTGGTGGGTATGGTGGAGGATAAGCTTGCCCCGGATAAGGTGAGCCATATACTGGATTCGGAGGCTGAGGCGGGCCGTACGGGTCGTATGCCCCGCTGGGGGCATAGCCAGGTTGGGGTACCGAATACGGAAAATTTGCAGGCTGGTTAGGATAAAATGGAGGGGCCGGAGATGGCGGTCTATAAGGACCTGATCCGTAAGCGTACGGAGTTCCAAATGGAGTACGATTATAAGGTCCAGGTGAAGGTTGCGGATAGACTGGTCCTCCATCTGACGGGTGATGATGTCCCTGATCTGAGCCAGGCATATACATGGCCCCAGGGTTGGGGTAACCAAGGGTATGCCCCACAGTCGGCCGGGGCATTGCAAAGAAAAGGGCTTTGGCAGCAGTAGGGTTGGGATGGAAAGGGGAGTGTTCAGGCCATTCAGCGCGCCAATGAACAACGACACTACCCAAACTAAGCACGTTGGTGTGCTTGGCAGCATAATGCTGGATTACACCCTCAAAGCCATAAAATTTGGTATTTGCTTCACAGCCATTGCCATTGCACAAGAAGAGTTCTTTTTGAAACTGTTCCGTCAGTGGTTTGATCTTGGTATCAAATATGAATTTCATATTTTCGAGTATCAGTTTGCGCGTTGGTGGAGCCCCTGGAGGATCCTCTGGAATAGGTTTTCCTGCGTTACGGGCTTTGGCGTCCTCTTGAGCCAAGTCCCTGTAGAACTTGTCTTTGACGTAAATAAGGACATCAGCCGCAAATTTCGCGCTTTTTTCTTTGGTAACTGCATCACCGCCACGCCAACCTTCACGGATTATCTCATCTGCATACGATGCCATACGGTCTCGAATAGGCTTTTGGGCTTCATCCCATTCCCTGTCCTGCTGCTCCTTGGCCTCTTTGAACTGTGCGTCATGCTGACGACGCTCGTCCGACTTGGCCTGAAGAAGCTGGTCCTGTTTTATCCTGTCATGTTCTCGACGTTCAGCAACATCCCTCTGTGACAGCAGACGAGGTTTCAAAATATCCCAGTCACGGTCAGTGAACGGGTGTGGAATTTGAATGGCAGCTGAAAAAGAATCCATGTGGCTCAGGACAGCAGGTGTTAAGGGAGGCACAAGCTCCAGACAGCGTCGCTCTATTTCTGCTTTGCGGCTTGCTTTCGCTTCGTTTACTTCTCGGAGGCTACGTTCAGTGCGTGGGTGATGCGCGGAACTCGATGAAGGTAGAGGTTGGCTTGAATCGCGACTCGAGGAAAGTGGAGGAAATTTGGAGCCTAAAAGTTTGATTTAGTACAACACTTCATAAATGTGAACTCAAAGGTGAAAAAAAAACAAAAAAAACAGGGAATATGTCCGATAAGAATGAAATGGATGCCGTCGTGGAACAAATTGAGTGCGCCGCCGTATGCAAATGCTTACCAGAAGTATTTGAAAGACTAGCTGGACTGCGCTGGTCATTATTGGTAGCTCTGTCATTGGTGAGTGGAGTAGAATGTCCAGATTGTCCAGAGGTGGTATCAACAGGCTGGTGCTTTGCACCCGAGTCCATGGAAGATAACCGCAAAGTGACATCGTTGCGGTTACCACGAGAAAGTCTAACGGATCGAATACCACCTGATGCTTCCCATTGTTCCCAGCGGGCAGCATCGGCAAGTTTGTCTTTGCCATTACCTTCGAGGCCTTTGATCCACTCCTCTGTAGCAGCAGGGCCAAGTGATTTAACATCCTCAAACTTACGCCTCATGTCATCAATGTGGGCTTTGTAAAAACGTTTAGTCAGTGAAATGTCGCCTGGAGGCTGATTGTTGCGCAAAGTTATTGAGGAAATAAAATGCATCGAAGGAGTAAAGAACGCGAAAGGCAGTGATGGGATTAGCATAGATGGCAGATTAGAAGAGAACAAAAGATCCATTTCCTAAGTATCGAGTTAGTTGTCCGACCAAAATGAAATGGGAATGTAAGGTAGAGGAACCTTTTCAGATTTGACCTGTATGCATTCTCCGCAGGATCTAATCCCGAAGGGCCATATAATGCTGACTCCATCAAGGCCTGGTCCAGCTTCCCATATTGTACTATCAGTTGAGGATGAACAAGAACTGAGCTTTCCACAGAGCTGGCAATTGCTTCCATAGATAAGGTTCCACATTTCTAATTCTGTCAGAAAAGACATTGGACGTGGCATTCCCGGGTGGAACGCTCTCCGAGAAACAGACCAGATGGAATTAGGGTTTAGATATTTCAAAAGTCCTGACGCTTGAGGAAAGCCCGGTAATTCTGCCTCACTTGGGGTGAGAAGGGACCTGAATGTCTTGTTCACACACAAAAGGCGACCTAGTGTGGTAGGAGGAAGAAAAGTAAAGATATGCTGCCATATTTCTCCAGGCAACATAGATCCAAAAGACGCTGTTCCCCGATTCTGGATCTTCTCCAAGCAAAGGACATATGGCCCGTTTGGTTCGTTGGATTTCAAACGTTTGAAGCTGTCCTGAGGAAATCCCACTGCATGTGGCTCATGAGAGGAATCCATATTAGGCGAACCATCGCGTCTCTGGAGAGGTTCGACAGGATATTCGCTGGAGTGCAGGGGCATATCCAAGCCGTCCGTCGACCGCTTTCGTTTCCGAACCTGGCTCATATGGGTATTATTATCATTGGGTTGTTCGCTAGGAAAGCGGTGATGTATTGTGAGATTCGTGTCTTCAAGATCGGCGGCATGACCAATGGGTACAACAGGAACCTGAGAGCGTTGGTGAAAACTGGGAGAAGCATTCATATCAACCGCGGAGCCATTGGATTGCTGATGTGAATGAGTTTGCCCCACGGTGATATCGGATGTATATGGATCAAACGAGGAGCCGCTACTGTCGGGTGATGAAATAGTTTCTGGCATGGTTCCCAACAACGCCTGCGGTTGCAGGTATGACTGGCAAAACAAAAGAAATGCGAAGAGGGATCAAAACAATCACGCTCCAAGGTATATATGTCCTTGAACAAGGAGAGGAAGCGTAGAAAGACAGAGGCTCAGAGGTGAATCAAGCAGACACAACAAGAGAAGAGGTCCATTTGGAATCACTTGGAGCCGTGTAGAGGATAGGAGGAATGACCAATCCGAGTATACGCGTTCGATGGTCCAAGGATACTTGGATCGATCCTCCTTGGGAGGCGGTCAGCTAGAGAGGGACAAGGTAAATTAAAAAACACAAGCTGGCAAAACCAAAGACACCTTTTGAAGAGAACCGGTGAAATGTTAGATGGGACGAGAAGGCAAGAAAAGAAGAGCAAAGTCGCGAAAGGCAGGAAATATGGGTACAAAAGCCTCAAAGATTAAAAAGCAAAAAAAAGAGAGAAGATCACAGCTCCTATGATGGCGAGATGTGATTCCCTAGAGAAATAGAAAGACAGAGAGACAGAGAGACGAAGAGAACGAGTCAAGAGAGCGAGAATGAAAATGTATCGAAAGTTGAGCTTTGGAGGAGTAGAGAAATCGGGCAACAGCGCGCAAGAGTAACGTTGCAGCGAGAAAACAGAACCGGGACAATAAATGTAGCTGGTAGCCACGCTACACATACACCTGAAAATAGAATATTCAGATACAATATGACAGGTAATGATGTTGGCCGCTGGGCATGATCGAGATGGTAACTGGAATGGAAGGGTGATGGCAGGTTGTTGTTGGCGATGGAAGAAAACGAGGATCGGAGGCTGCCCATGGAGGTGAAAAGCAATTTCCCAAAACGGGACGAGTTCGGAGCGGGGTTTGTCCGACCACGCCTCACTCTATCGACCAATCAGAACGCGCGTCGGGCATCAGAGAAAGCTGGTCACGTGAATTGGGCAACTGCCCGGCCTCGAATCGGCCCGGTGCTAAGTCACATGGTTTAGGCACCCCTGCTGCGCCACGTCTGGCAGAATTCCGTCAGCCTCACGCGTCATGCGCCACAGTCTTGGTCTTACTCAGCGCCAATGTGGCTTAGCCAACTCCCCCACTCGCCGTTCCGGGCATGCCAGCTCCTCAACGCAAGACAACAAAAGAGTCAATATAGCCCTTGGGAAGCAATAGGATATCCAAATCGGACTTATCCTAAACACATCCCTGGATACATACGGTCCTTTACAAGCTATCTCTTCTGGTTTTATTTCACTCCTGTCCATCATATACCCATACGTGGCTCCGTATCTCACGGTCTCACCCCAACGATCTAGAGATTCACTAGCACTCCTCTCTCCTGTTACCGATTTTGCTCCCTATCCGAGCTGAACAATATCCCTTTCCATTCACATCCCCCAGCTTGAGGGAGGACTATTCTGGTCTGCTTGACGAGCATTCTGGGGCATAAGTGGTTCCCAGCTCCTATACCACAACTTTCTTCTTCCCGTTCACCGAGCCACGTAAGTTCCAAGGCAACCATTGCGCAGAAATGTCCCTGGAGAACCGTACCATTAATAGTTGACTCAATATCATTTACTAGACCACAGCCTGAAACTACTTGCTTCCGGTAATTATTTCTCTATCATTCCGGATCGCTACCGGATACGTTAACCCCGCCCGCACCTCATCATGGCGTCCCTAAACCTGTCCACCAATGGACCATCAATCTCGAAAAGCTACCGAGCTGTAGTAGAGGCTTCGGCTCCAACTGGACCGGCGGCAGCTTCACCAACATATGGACAGTGGGCGATATTTGCCGTATCAACACCTTTGGTCAACGCATTCCAGCAAGATAGTGCAGGCAAGGAGAGTGTTTTGAAGGTCCAAAGCAGCGGAGGTATGCTTTTGTCCCGCCTCGTACCCAGCTTGTTATAAGGATTTACCTCGTAGCTAACAAATTTAAACAGAGGGGGAGCTTGAAGACCTTATCGAGGATTTTTCCGACGGCAGGATACAGTTTGCGTATGTGAAGGTTAAAGATCCAAACAGTGGCCTCCCAAAAAATGTCCTGATTGGCTGGTGCGGCGAGGGAGTCCCGGAGAGAACAAAGGGATATTTTACAAGCCATATGGCTGCTGTTTCTAAACTCCTACATGTGCGTCATGCCGGCCTTGCTTCATTTTCAACTTTAACATACTGACACATAGACAGGGATATCATGTTCAAATCTCCGCCCGGTCGGACCGGGACCTTACTCCAGAAGGTATTGTACAGAAAGTTGCAGATTCCTCAGGTTCCAAATACTCTGCAGGAGATGCCCCTGCGCCTGTTAAATCTGGCCCGAAACCGACTGTCGCATCTAAACCAGTTTTTACTCCTGCCCGGTCTGGTGGCGCCTTCAAACCTTTGGGTGGAACATCCCGCACAGCTGCACCGGCGCAAGAAAATGTTGATGACGATGGCTGGGGAGCAGATGCGCCACCAGTTACAAGAACCCAACTTGAAAAAGTCAAACCTGCGTATCAACCGACCAAGGTAAATATGCAGGAACTTATATCTCAGAAGCCAAGCGCATCTAAGTTTGAGTCCCGCCATTCGGACGAAACTCCTTCAGGCGACGTTGTAAAAGGGGCTTATCAACCAGTTGGGAAAGTAGATATTGCGGCCATTCGCCGACAGGCGCGTGAATCTGGTCAGTCACGCGATGATCGTCCCGAACCAGTAAAGGGTGCCTATGAGCCTGTCGGAAAAGTAGACATAGCAGCGATTCGAGCAAGAGCACAAGGGCCATCTGGCAGCTCTCAAGCCTCGCCTAGAAATATATCTCCCGCGATAACGGGAGGCTCAGGCGGTAGTGAAGAACGAAGGACCCTTGCAGAGCGGTCTGCCGCATTCTCTTCTTCGGATCGGCTCACGAGCCTTCCCAAGCCAAAAGTTGCAAACAAGTTTTCGGGCGCTTCTACTTTTACGGGTACAAAAGCTCCCGTTCCCGGAGCATTTAGCGTAACCCCAACCACAAACGCTACCACAGCGTCTGGCGCAAGCCGAACGTTCGCTGATCAAGGGGGGAAAACACCGGCACAGCTATGGGCTGAAAAGAAAGCCCGAGAGAGAGGCGGTGCAGTGGAAACCGCCCCTTCGCCTTCTGAGAGCCAACAGCCATTGCAAAGCCAGGCTAGCGGCGGAGCTGGATGGAAAAGTTCATATACTGGCAAATCGTGGGCGGCGGTTCAAACTACGCACACAGGTGGCAGTGGTGCAGGCCACCAACGTTCCGGCAGTGAACTGGATGAAACCAGTACACCACCAAAGCGCGAAGAGGAGGAAGAACGAGATATCCCACGTGGAGGAGTTGGCTCTATTCGTGATAGATTTGCGAACGCCCCGCCAATGGGTGCTACCGCCCCAGGGTCTAGCTATGAACGTTCGGCTCCGTCCCCGCCCCCGTTGGATACCTCCAATAAACCTGGCGCCACTCGTGGTGTTCCAATTCCCGGCCTTCCATCACGGCCCACAGAACCTGAAGAGCCATATGAAGCTCAACGCCAGCCGATTCCAACGCCGCCTCAGCAACCTCGTTCTCCAACCCCCCAATCTCCCGCTTCTATCCCAGGCTCCCCAATTAGAGTGGCGATGCCGGTAGGCATGGGATCTGCAGCTGAAAAGGTACCCGATGCACATGAAGAGCAGTATTCGCCGCCTGCTGCATTACCAGTCCGTTCCCTTGGGAATCAGCTTCCCCGCGAAGAAGACCTGGACGATGAAGAAGACCTGGACGATGAACGTGTGCACGACGACGCTCGCGCCGTTGCCCAAGCGGGTGCAACCCAACACCACCCGGAGCCACCACCGGCGAAATCTGGGTCCACTCGTGCTCTCGTAGTATACGATTATGAAAAGGCAGAGGATAACGAGATTGACCTAGTTGAGGGCGAGTATGTCACCGAAATCGACATGGTTAGTGATGACTGGTGGATGGGAGTGAATGCGCGTGGCGACCGTGGTCTGTTCCCTCAAAACTATGTTGAGCTTGCCTCACCGCCCGACCAACCCGCTCCGGCTTCT
The DNA here is from genome assembly GCA_001014755.1 of Blastomyces silverae. Taxonomy (NCBI): domain Eukaryota; kingdom Fungi; phylum Ascomycota; class Eurotiomycetes; order Onygenales; family Ajellomycetaceae; genus Blastomyces; species Blastomyces silverae. The sequence continues at coordinate 16,382 of LDEV01002767.1, forward strand.
GGGTCGGGATCTGGTTCTGGCTCTGGAGGGGGTGCACAACCGGCTACAACTGGACGGGCAGCAACGGCCCAGTATGATTACGAGGCTGCTGAGGATAATGAACTTGGATTCCCTGAGGGAGCAACGATCACCAATATTGTAAGTTTTGCATTCTTTGCTCGTATCCAGCCTTTGTCCGCGTTTACGCTCTCTGAGAGCAACCACGTGGCTAATATACCTCACCCTAAACAGGAGTTTCCGGACGATGACTGGTGGCATGGCGAATACAACGGCCAATCCGGTCTTTTCCCAGCCAACTACGTTGAACTGAATTGATTCGAAAAACGACTCTTTTCAAGCCATGCTCATCTCATGCCAGGCAGTAAGAACGCACCGCGTCATAGTTTTATTTTTCTGCAAACCATAGCAACCTATTCCTCACATCGCCCTCAATTGTGTTGCCATTTCATTTTTGCATTCGACTTTCCATTTCATTTCCTCTTTCTTGAGCAGTCACTCGCGAAAATGGTTTCTCTTTGACTTTAGACTAGTAGCTCTTGCCATTTACACTACCTTAGTCTGCTGGGAGCGTGCTAGGTCCAACTTTGGCGTGCGTTGTTTAGTTAGTTGAGCCAGCTATACAGCAAGCAAATATACCAGCACGATTGATTATTTGAAAAACTATGCCTGCCGATAATAATGCTTTGTACGACACGTCCGAGCATCCCAGTACTTAAGGTTGTTTCTCTGCTTCACGCTTCCCAAATCGAAATTTAGTCCCACTTCCAAAATTTCAATTTCACAATATTTGGCCAAAAAGTCCTTACCTAACCAATCCAGCCTAGCTGCATAATCAAACGAACCAAAAATAACAAGGCGAAACCAATGCCTAACAAAATGCAACGTTTCTTCCGATATGTACATGTACGTTATCATCATCCAATGGCTCATTCATCCCCCCTCGGCCGCCTTGGCGTAGAAGAAACTAGCTCCCACAACCTCCAGTCCATACTCTTTCGCCCAATCCCGCACACCCCGTCTCACCCCTCCATATCCCCAATGTTTCCGCTTCCTTGGAGCAGTTATATTGTACGCCGTCGCCGCGTCACCCTCCAGCAACACGAAGACATACCGATGATAATCAGTGCCTGATGGGGGTGAGGGCGGGAGGTAGGATTTGAGAACCCGCGGAACGAGGTTGTACGAAGGGGATGTGAGGCGGGGATTGTTGGTGTCCTGTTGTTGAAGGCTAACGGGCCAGGGTGTTGATATATTGCTCACGATCCAATGGCACATTTCACTCCAGATGGGATGCCTGCGGCTCTTTGCGTCAGGATCTGTGAGGATTATGCTATAGGACTTTGCGGGGCGGTGGGGGTTGGGTGCTGGTGTTGAATGGGGAGATGGGTTTGGATTTGTATTTAGACTTGGAGGGATGAGGAAGGGGTGGAATTCGAAGACGGGCTGTGAGCGGACGGCGTTGGGCGAGACGTAGCTGCCCAGGGCTATGGTTGTGTGGGTTGACGGGTAGCTTATGAGAAGCGAGAATGTTGGTTCGAAGTCATCGAGAACTGTGCATTTTGGTGTTTAGAGGTAAGCATGTGTACATACGCTATGAACTGCTGTTCAATTAGGGGGCTATAAGATGGAATGCGTCCTCTATGATTGCAACGCGGAACTGACCGTCGGGGATTATGGAGGCTCCGATTAGGCTGCGGTCAAAGCGAATTGGTTAGACAATGCCATCTGCTATTGCACTTGAAGTTAATTTCACGATGGTCTAATGAAACAAAGGTTAAGCCCACGCATCGCGGATTGGAGAGTATATTCTGGATTCTGCCGCCTGGATAACCTGTTGCAATGGACCATGGGAGGCCATTGCGGCTGGAGCGACTAAGCTGATCGCAAAGATATAGCACAGTAATAGGGCCATGCTGTCGTCCTCGCAGGCTTTGCGGAGTAAAACTGGATAATGAGGACCTAGATAGAACTGAGCATGAAAAGCATGACAAGCAGGTTGAGCGGAAAGTTAGGCACTACGAATAGAGCGAAACAAAAAACACAGCTGCTGGTGCGAGCAGATGGTAGATCTCATACAAATTATGAGCTCGTATATAATTGCTTAGGTATTGCTCTCGCGCAACCCAGCCTCATAATCATGAACGATGCGGAGTTGAAGCTTCGGACATTTCCTAGTCCGGTACATTGATGTCATAGCCCTAAGTTGAACCTTTCTTATCTCAGTAAACTCAGCCGCTCCACTCCAAGCTAACCCAATTCAAACTACTGCTATTTTCTGTCAAGTCCTGCTAACATCTGAATCAATCAACTGTTAGAAGACTTATACTAAATCTAAATAAAATAATCTCAGTAAACTCTTCACAGAGTATCTGAGAAAAAACAGTTTCTATTTATTAGTAATATGAGAATAATTTACTTCAATCATAATATTTAAAATAGAATCACTGTGTAATATCACTTCTAGAATATTTCTCTATTATCTTAAAAAATTAATTTTTCAATTTTCTATTGATTTCAGTAATTTTTATTTGAAAATATATATATTATAAGTATAAAGTATTACATTGAAAACTACTACTCTGATTTTGAATACAGAAATAATTTACTAATTTTTCAACTATAATTATATCTAGTTATTTAACACTCTGATATTATTATTAAAACATCTATTCAATCATCAGTGACTCTAGTTAAAGTATTAAATATATTTTCTAATAATTTCTGATAATTTTCAGTAATATCTGATGATTTCTGAT
>LDEV01002769.1:0-17943 GCA_001014755.1 Blastomyces silverae
TCTCCGTGCCGCGGCTTCGTAGGCGCTGCTCCAGCGTTTCGAGGGAGGGCGGGGCGAGGAAGAGGAAGCGGGCGTTTAGGGAGGTGCGTTTTACTTGTTTGACGCCCTGGTTTTGGGTTTGGGGGGGTGTTTAGCTGGGTGGGGGACATAATTTATATATGTATGTATAGGGGGGTGGTCATGTGTATATGTATATGTATGCATACCTCCATCTCAATATCCAGAATACAAATGCGCTTCTTCTCCGCCACGTCCCTCACCGCCTTGGTGCTGGTGCCATAGTAATTGCCGCTGAATTGCGCCCACTCGATGAAGCCTCCTTCGTCGATGAGGGATTGGAAGGCATCGCGCGTTGTGAAGTAGTATTCGCGCCCGTCTTGTTCGCCGGCGCGGGGTGCTCTGGTTGTATCTATTTTGGGGGGTTTTCCCTCCTCCATGGGGTATACGGGTTAGATGGGGGGTGGTTTTTTTTTTTTGATGTATGTAGAGGGAGCAAAGGGAAGGGAAGGGAAGGAGAGGAGAGGGCTGTCACTGACGAGAAACCGAAAGCGCAAAGGTATCCGGGTAATCGGCGAAGAGTCTTTTTATCAACGTTGATTTTCCGGTGCCTGAGGGGCCGGATATCACTACAGGGCGGAATTTGCGCACAGCTGCTTTTTTTTGGTATTTCAATCTGTTAGGAGGGCGGGTCTAGCTGAGTTTCGAGAAGGGGGGGTTACCTACCAGCAGAGGCAGCCATTGGAAATATATGAAGGAATGACGAGGGTGAGGAGGAAAGAGGGGAGAGCGGAGAGGAGGAGTGGAGAGGGGAGGAGAGGAGAGGAGAGGAGAGGAGAGGGTCTGGGTATACGGCGACGACTGTCTTGTGGTGGTGGTGGTGATGGTGTCGGGGTCGGATATGAAATTAACATTTTATATGCCCCGACTTTTCTGCTGCCAAATTTAGGGTTTGATGCCCGAGCCTTGGCACCAGGCACGCCGAGACATCTGGGGAAGTTGGAGAACGATCGACGTTTAATTTTTATCTCGAAATTATGTGGTATATCATATTGCGAGTTAGATGCTTGAGTCGTACTGATTTATATACAGCTATTTACCTACACTACTGATTTAAGAGTTGTTCCACAAGTTGCTTCTTTTGATGATAAATGATAACTGCCCATATCTCTGTTGGTTGGATAATGTTCACCTTGAACATAAATGGAATTGAACAACGTTGTGAGGAAGAGAAGAAACACAGAAACAAAAACAAAGTGCTCTGGCTCGTTGGGGGGGGTTATTATGGTAACAAGGAACATGGATCTAGTTAACAGTCACCAAAGAGCTTTCATGCTTGCATAAGAAACGGGGAAAGAACAGGGAAAGTAAAATAAGCGCGCATCGACATAAAAACAGAAGGAAAGTGTATAAAATATAGTAATGTAGTACATATATATATATGGGATATGTCATGGAGTAGGAGAGGTTGGCGCTGCATCCGATTGACTTCGTGACTTCGACTCCTTCTTCTGTGCCGCCTCCTGCTCCAGGAAATTCGACCAGAGCTCTGCCAGTGATTCTTTGCGTGTACTTCCATTCTCCGTGAAAAAATCCGACGCAAGGGCCGGCGAACTTGGTGTCCTCGATAGGAGCGAGGAAGTGCTGGGGACGCGTAGACTACCGCTGAATCCACCTGAGGTTCCTGGGCGGGCAAGACCAGCTTGCTCTCGTTGTTCTGGATCATTCAGAAGGAAGGTGTTAGTCAGGGGGGTTTGCCCCTCTATCCTAAAGAATATGTCTTGAAAAGAATATAGGGCCAGGGCGAGACATACCATCCGTCCATCCCAGCAACGCTGATATGAGCTGTAGGACCTGAAACTTCTTCGGATCTGATCGATCTAGCGCCAGGAAATGGAGGACGTGGTTGGTGACGAGGTTTCTGATTATTCTCGTTAGCTATTGTGCAGTCCAACATAGCGAAAATCGAGGAAGTACCAACCTATCCACATTATCTTCCGGCTTCCCCCTCTTCAGGAATCTTAGAGCTTTGGTGAGGTGTTCATTCAGCGTAACTGCTTCGTGACGCAATTTGCCAATAAGCAGATTCTTCTCCTTGACTTCTTTTTCAAACGGTAGAGCCCGTTTCAACTCCGCCTCCGCCGCTTCCAGCTTGGCAATGGCTTCCGTGGCGTTCTTCTCAGCCTCCTGTAGCTTCTTACGGTGCTCTTCCAGCTGCGCATCCGAGCTTTCCACTATCTCTCGTAGCTCCTGTTTTCGTGCTATGGAAAAAAAAAGTTGATATTAGCACTTAACGATGCAAACTACAGAAGGGTTTTTTTTTTTAAGAAAAAAAGGTCCTTACCGGTTTGAATTTCTTGAAGCGCCCTCTGAAGCCCGTCCACCGTCAACGATTGTGCATCGCGTTCGGAAGAAGCCTTCTCATATTCGCTTTTCAAGGTGACAAGCTGCTCCTCCAGGTCTACCACTTTCTCTTCCAGGCTTTCTCGAATAGATCGCTCCTCCATTGCGAGAATCTCCCAGTTGTGCATGGCCTGCTTTGCCTCCTCGAATTCTGAGCGCGCATATGCTTCTTGTTCCAGCAATTCTTCCCTCTCCTTTACCCAATTTTGCTGCGATAAATTCGTCCTATTCCGCAGGCTGGACATCTCCTTGGATTGTTGTTCCCGTTCCTTCTCCAATGATTTGACAGCAGCCGATTTCGACTCCACCTCCGTTTGCAGCGTGGCATTTTCGCCCTCGAGCTCCTCTATCCTGTTCCTCGTCTGCTCCAATTCCTCCTGTAGACTCATGTGTTAACAAAATTGGTCAAAAAAGCAACCATCTCAAAAGAAAAAACCGCGCAATTGCAAAAGTAGCACACCCTCCCAGAGAACCATAGAGACATACAGCATCAGCCTTCAACCTCTCCCCTAACTGCGACTTAATCGTATTAACCTTGCCCAACAAATTCCGAAACTGTGTCTCCGCCTGCTCTTTGTCGCTCTGTGACTGTTTCAGTTGGTCCTGTAAAGCCACCATCTCCTCATCGTGCTTAGACTGTATCTTTTCGAGTGATATACGCATCTCAGCAACTTCCGCACGGAGGGAATCGCGATCCCGCACGAGGGCTTCGAATCTGGGGTCGGCATCAAGGGAAGGGAATGCGGTGTTGGGAGGTGGCGCATCGTTGTCGCTCTCCGCCGCCGACTCCTCCTCCTTATCCTCTCCTCCATCGTTATGCTCCAAATCCGCCGCCTGGGAACCATTCACCAAGTTTTCTTTAGTAGTAGCCTAGATAAAATTTCAGTGTTAGATGATGTGTCTCCGTAGCAGACCATCCCCCCCCCTCCTCCTCCGCCTTCCCGCGTGGACAAGGTAAACAGACATACCGGTGTTGGATGCTGATCCCGGTCCGACTTCTCCTGTTGTCCGTCGGATTGTGTAGGTGGCCGCTGTTGGTCTGAAGAAGACGTGTTTGGGACGGTCCCGCCATTCGCCTTTGCTTTCGCATTTGCTTTCTTCCTGCTGTTTTTCTTTGATTTCCCACTCGTTCCTGCGCAATTCGCATGAAGCCGTTAGATTCCCTCTTTTGAATAAAATTTATCCGTTGGCTGTTTGCGGGGCCAATATAATAAAATAAAAAGAAGATCAAGATATTAAATAATTACCTGGCGCCGGCGTGGAGGTTGTGTCTGATGGCATCGTTAAAAGAGGAACAGTATTGTACAAGGTTACCTCGCGAGAGGTGCTGCGGGGACCACCAATCGAATAAACCCTCTCTCGGCACACTCTCAGCCTCCCCGGTGTAATCGATCGATATATGTCAGGTTTGCGCGTTTTGCTGCTGAATTTGCAGGGGAGTCGGGGCTCGTATATTGGTTCTATGGAACGGGAGAGGTGTTCGTTAGCGTCGGTGGTTGGATTGGGTCCAATACGTAATCTCGCGACGGCGCCCGCTTGCTTGCTACATACATATTTAGCCCAATCTTGCTGCAGCTCCTCAAGTATTCAACAAACAGTAGTACTTTAGTTGTTATATATTAGAATGGGGTTCGGACATTTCACAGGTCAGGTTTGAGTTTATCTTCTACATACTTTCCGCGCTGTGGATTTGCTTTTTGGCATCAATTCTGAGACATTCATACATGTCAATGATCTACTCAACCCCCGTGTCAAGTGCTATATACTCCGTAACTAAACGGGATTTAACCGCCTGGGGTAAAGATGAGCATCAAGTTTTTGGAAGGGAAGGAATCCAACATGCGGGGATTTATAGATCGAGATTTGTTCTTGTTTTTCCATAGAATAAAAATAAAAAAAGTGTCCTAGCTTTATAAAGAATCATCTTCTAGAATTTTACCTTCTATTGGGGAATATGAAGCTTTATTTCGCCACAGAATTCCGGAACCCCGACATAGGGTTATATCACCGGAGTCTTATCATCATCATCTTCTGTATAAAAAGCCCGAAATGGTCTTGTCTCATTGGCCTCGGTCAGCCAACTCACCCCGCCCGGCCAAAGCTGAAAAACAATCCCGTATAATGATGTACCCAAATCGTTTATCTTATCTGACCTTCGCCGATGGACGCCTGCGTCAGCCAAGGATAAAGCACCCAAAGCTGGGCAACCGAGAGAGCTGCTGTGAGAAGACTTGACGTATGGAGAGTATCGAGAGAAGAAAGAGTTTTAGCTCATCAAGGACAACAAAAAAAAGGGCGCGTCCCCGTCACATGAAATCATCCAAAAAGTCCGGGTCCCGATCTTGATTGCTGCTCTGTTGAACATTCTCCTCATTCAAAAAGTCATCATACGCATGTTCTTTCTGCCACTTCAGCTCCTCCCTCTTCTTCTTCTCCACCTTCTCTGCAGCCCGCTTCTCCTCTCGTAGCTTCCGCTCTTGCCGTCTAATATTGCTCAAGTAGTCCTCCTTCTCCTGGCGTAGGTCAGGGAACTTCTCGACGCGCGTCTTGTTAAGGCGATTGACGACGGGGTTTTGCCGGACTGCGACGTGAACCTTGCGCGTGAGCTTTTGGTTGTGGAAACCCACTTGGCCAACCGCCATGCCAGCAGTTTTGTGTAGGTTTGACCACGGCGTGTATATTATAGTCACATTGTCCTTTTTATTTCCTATGTTCGGGATATCCTTTTAGTTATAGGTATTAACAACGTCAGGAGAGTAAACGGAAGCGAACCTTCAATGGAGTTTGCTTTTGTGAGCTGCGCGCAGTCCGTGAGCAGATCTTCAGGGATATTGTCCCATGTCTCGCCTTCTCTTAAGCGGAGATAAACGTGGGCACTGGATAGATTGTCGGCATGGAACTATATAAGGAAACATAATTATAAGACAATGCGCTCTCGAGCTCGGGTTTCTCTGTTCCAGGAGACACTAATGGTTTTTACGCACCCTACAGAGACAAACTCAATCAGCCGTGTTCCGAAGCCGAATGAGGAACAGTTTCACGTTGGCAAAAAAAATAATAGCTACCAGACATCGCACTCCAGACCGTGCTTTATGAGATCCTCATCTGCTCCATATCAGCCCTGTTCGTATACCAATCCATATATGGCCATTGGAAAAAATGGTGTCCCTACTCTCCGTCTTGTCCTTGCCGACATAGATGAATGCGGGGGGCGAAACGACGTTGGATGTAAAGAAATAGACCATTTTACTTAGTCTTTGAGGTAGACACTCAGAGATTGTAGCTTGACGCGATAACGGCTCTCTCCCTGAGCGCGCCTTCCAGTCCTCTAGCACACGCCGGTTGTTTGTCTTTCGCAAAAGATGTCTGTTGCGGTGGACCAGGTGCTGCGGGGAATTAATTTTCAGCCTGTCATCAAAATCTGAGCATTGCGGAAGTACGTTGTTCCGGTAACTAGTTAACTACTGTAGCCAAGCGATCACGACCACTGTTTTCCATACTAAATTGAAGATTTATCAATCATTGATCTCTCTACAAACCACCTTATGAAATTAATATACAGACGGTAATATATAAAATGAGACAATATATAATGGAGTGTCCAATTTTTAGAAAATAAAAATTTCTTATATTAGATGAGATATTAAGCATATTAGCAGGAGAGGTTTCATGTAAATTACCCACTCACAATATTTTACATATAATATTCATATTACAGTATTGTCAACTTTGAAAGTTATCATTCAATTTCAGTAAAATTTTAATATGAGATAGACTACTGCATGAAAACTCCATATACGTTATTTTATAATATAAAATATGGTGTTTTGGCTGGGATCCTGATATTCAAAACATGAGGTCGTCATTCTAATTACACGTGACATTCATTCTTGATCCGCTACCCCTTTTCTCAGATTGCCGGAAGACATTGCCGGGAGAAACATTCATTTTCTCTTCTTGTGCATTTCCTCCATCGTATCTGCAAGAACTACTCTCAACATTTTGAAGGCTGGGAATATATTTTTTCTGATACTATTGCTGGATTTGCTGGTTGTATCTATTATCACAATTAGAGCGCGTCAGTGTGACTAACTTTGGCAAAAGAGAATGGAGTGCATGTACAGGCTCCTGGCACGTCGGTTAGGATACTATGAAATGGGTTATCAGTTGATTCAAAAGGTCCAAAAGATCTCTCAACATGGCAATGGTTTAAATTTGGGTGGTTTTCGAAACCATTTCTCGACCAATGAGTGGTTCCTGGCTTCGAGTTTCTTCTCGGAATTAAAGGAATTAATGACCAATCCCAGTTCGCCATTCTTGGTTTGCACATCAGGCCAAATTTAGAGCCCGGAATCGAGGAATCTTTGAGTGGGAAACGTTTGAAGTTTGGCGGGGAGGAAAGAAATACAAATCTGCAAGGCATGAGAAACACCCAATCCTGTTCTTTCAAGGTTAACCTTGGAGCATAATGTCCATGGATAAAATAAGCCCTGATGAGGAAATACAGAAACGCCTATTATCCAGCAAAAACGCCCTACATATCACGCCGGGATTGCCTGGTATGCACTACTGATGTGCCGGCTCGATTCTCCTATGGACTGGACAGAAACATCGGTCAAAAGAAATGCATTTTTCAGCTCAACAATCAGACCTACGCCGTATTGTAGTTTCTCGGAAACAAGGTGAAGGCGAAGGCAATGCTCCTGTCTCAATGCGCGGATCCAGGCGTGTTGAAAGGTGGCATCCGAATATAGTGCTGAGATTTCGCTCAATCCGACCAGGGTGCAAGCAATTCTTGTGCGACTCAGGGGGGGCTCGGATCATCTTATTCTTGCTCCGGATTTGATGCAGATTCTTTCTTCAAATAAGAAGAAATATATTTTCGCCCCGGCATTATCATTATCATCCAAACTGGAGGGCGCAGAAAATGCAACGGGAGGCTCTATTGACTCAGTCAAACACCGTACGTAGTTCATGCAGCCGCAAGCTGGTAAATCCATTTTTCCCTTCCTAAATGCAACATAGCCAGTAGAAAAATGCACCATTTGCCCATCTGCTTCAGTTGGGCAGGCAGCATGGAACAAAGGATTCCGCAGAGGCCAAACTAAGCGGGTGGCTGCTAGCTAACGCTGCCGAAAGTTAGAGTTTGCTGCCATGCGGACATAAATAATACTGGTTACCAAGAAATGGCAAGAACATACCTCGGACACGGCAACCTCCTCAACGCGCAACCGCCAGTCACTTCGCATTTGCCAGAGCATAGCAGAGCATAACAGGGCTAGTTCTTTCATTGTCCGGCTATTATTTCAACGGTGAATGCTCTGCAAGCTCGTCCGACTAACCAATTGCTGGTTCCCTTCGGCGATCCCCGCGGTTCATGCGCCTCATCGCGCAAACCAATCCGCAGAGTGACCAGTCAACAGAACACGTCCAACAACTACCACCAAGCAAGCCTTCAAAATCGTTCTTATAGTGCCCCGACGCGATGGGCATGTTTCACGTTCTCATTCACCGCGTGTGCTGGTATTTCGGGCCTTTCCCATAACATGGCTATGCCCTTCCTGAAGTTGGCGGTGGTTCGAGCGCGTCCTCGACATCCCGCCATCCATACTTCGCCAAGCTGCTGGCTGCATCAGTGATAGAAGGAATTGGTTGATTCTCTGCCCTAGGTCACGTTGCAAAATGACAGATCTTTGGCGGATGCAGAGATAGCGCGCGAATCAGCTTGGAAGTCAAAATGTGTTGTTAGCCTTGCTTTGCTGGCTTGTTCTAGTTAAATTTCGACGCGTAAAAAAACTTCGACCTGTCTCCACTCCTTTGTCCTCCACTTTGGGAGCGCATTTCCTCAGGCTATACCAGAATACCAGCAGCATAAATACACCATCAAGGTGATGGTTCGGAAAAATAAAAAGCAAGCTTTCTTCGCAAGGCTGCGTGATAATGGCAGTCTTAAGCGACGAAATAGGGGACAAAGGAGTGGCCGGATCTGAACGGACAAAAATGAACAGAACCAGATATAATGGACATTTGGAACAAGATTTCCAGCTGCCCGGGCTGCATTACAATATATATATTTATATATACTATCTTGCAAATCACTGGTGCGCCTCCTGACGTGTCTTATTACTCTCGAATCGCCACTTATTAGGGTGAGATTTTCCTTGATTCAGTTTGTTGGCACGCGAGCTTACATATCGGAGAGGCTACCAGCAGCAAACCGCAACAGAGTATGCCGTCATGATTGCCAGGGCCCTTGATCCTGCATGCATCATATGTGCGGCCATGCTTGACGGGTATCAATATCGCTAATGCACAACACATGCGGGAGGAGGCAGAATCGTTTCCCCAGTTGCCGCCGCGCAGCCGTATGTGAGAAGGAGCGGTTGGCAGAAGGCGCTCTTGTGCCTCACTGGTAGACAAATACCACCAGGAACGAGTATGCGAGGGATTGAGATGATCGTCGCCTTCGATTGTAGGCAGTAGACGGGCAGTCCTGGACTTTTCTCGGGTTTGTATGGAGCAGCAAACTTAGCACCCACTTGTCAGTCACACTAACTACTGGGCCAGCGCGGACAGCTGCCTCATGCAGTGGTTAAAATATATTTATAGCCCCACCCGCTACATGCCACATTTTGTGCGCGATTACAATTACCAGATCAGCTCTGGTCCCATGATATCCGGTGGGAGCTGTTTAAATATCCTAAAAGAGAAACCAACTTTAAAAGCAAAATAAGGCGGAGAAATGGCACTAATGGACTAAAATTCCAGATCAAAAATAGGGGATCCGAAAGGGAAGCGGCTTCCAGGGATTGGTCCGCGATTGCCCAGTCGCTGATACCAAAGACAACCGCGTCTCTAGTGAGAGGGGCTCTGCTGCCCTCCTTGAGCTCCGCATTCAACGTCTTGCATAAGTTTAACGGCTTTGTGAATGCAAAGCTGAAATACTGCAAGGATCCCTTAGATGTCTTTATTGCCTTTATAGTCGCTGCAGTCAAACAACCACAGTGAGCGTTTTCTGTCTCTGCCTTCTTTTTCCCGTAAGGCTTAAAAGCGTGCCTGTCCCCTCCCCAAGCGCTGTTGTTCATCTCTCCACCGTTCACAGTCACCCGGCGTCGAAGATGACGAATAATACTTCCATTCCAGATCCAGAAACAATACGAGTGGCTCTGGAAGAAGCCAGGAATAGTGAAGATGGCCGGATCGACCCCGGAATGACCTCCATTCTCGAACTCGCTATTGGCGAAGTCTGGCGTAAAGTGCAAGCGGAGCCCGACACATATATCTTGACCCGCGACGAATTTGCACTTTTCAACTACTTCCTCGATCGATTCCGTGGCCCGGTTGCTCAGCGCGCTGTGGAGCGGTATTGGAACAGTTGCAACGAACCCCGTTCTGAGAATGACCGTCGACATTAATATGATGCGTCACACGAAATGCCTTTTCCACTTCATTATAACATCCGCAAACAACCGTCCGAATCCTGAAACACTACGTCTCCAGCTCTTCTCCCTGCCTCGAAGTTTCCGCTTACGGCCCCGCAACCACGTAGTTCAAAGCCACCCGCTTCTATCCAACGTTCGTCATACTTCCTACGTCCGCGCCTCGTTTCATGATTCTGTGGTCCATTAGAATTATTTTTTTAACCGTTCGATCCGGCTAGATTTGCTTCTTACAACATTTTTCCGTCCAGCGGCCTATTATATCCATTTCTAAACCATTGACTCTATGCTTGTAATTCTCATATTACGTTCTTGTTTGCGCATCTATATCCGTTACGATTTTATTTTTATTTTATTTTATTTTTTGGGCTCCAAATCAGCTCCCCTGCTTCTTTTCAGAGATTTTTCGCATTTCTTTTGATAGTCATATATCATCCCCTTATCCTCATTGCAGGTATAATCTGCAAAGAAACCCACAGGATACCATCACCTCCTTTTCCGCACATACGCCATTAAGCTAGGGTGCCTCCCATAGCAATCAGCCCGAATGGTATAGGCGTCAACAGGCTATTTTATTTATGAATGATTTTAATTCACCGGCTACCGCAAACGCACTGAAGTACTAGGCTTGAGGGTCGCGTTTTTAATACGTCACGCTTTCGGGTATTACAAATATCCCTTGCCAAAGTGCTTAAAGTTTTGACCGGCTCAGTCAGCGTTGACAGTAACTACCAATCAGTACGTACTGTCAGCCAGTCGAGATTTGCTACCTTCATCAAATCCGAATCATAGCGTGCACGTCAGCCTCGCTCGATTCGAAAGCTAAGCGGCTTCCACATTCCTTGACAAAATCCATTGCACGAAAGAACTACCAGCTTTGGAACTATTTCGATCCAGTACACGAACCCGTCGAGAATACCGAGTTGCTTTTCTTCAACATCGTGCGAGTGCCTCTTTCTCTTGCTTCTGTTTGCGAGCCGTGAGATGACGGAAAATTCCTGTATTATGGCATGCTAGGTATACGGCGAAGATACCATACTACCCGGGCCTTTTATCGATTATCGAAATATCATTACGAGAATGCAGATTGCCTCAACCTACAACGGACACGCTTTGGATTGTTTCTGACTTATTACTTGGTTTTGCTGTTTTTCAGGGCTCCCAATTTCCTTTAATTTATTGGTTTCGGCTGTTTCTTGTCACCTTTTCTGTGAAACTTATGAGACAACGGATTTACGTCAGTTTTATTCATGTCGTTCTATTTTAAAAGCATTTGGTCACTAATGTTGGCTCTCATGAATTATGAAATCGCATTTAGAGATCCACATCTCACCTTCCGTTTGATGCTTTTGGCTGTACTCTATAATTGTATCTTGTTGCGTTTTACGGTAATAGGTCATGTGGATCCGTATACTGTCGTTAAATATCCAGTGAATTTACCCCATAGTTCATTTGGAGCCCAGAGGGTAGTTAGTTGCAGTTGCTTTTATCCGCTTGTCGATCGTTGGCTGCATCGTTCCCTGTCCGACAGGACAACTCATGTCCGGACGGCATATGAGCCGCAAATGCGCTCTGTACAAAATACCCAGTCAACGGTTCAAGCTTGAGATGGACTAAGATATGGCCCGGTGCTTTTTCCTTCTGTCACGTTCCTCTCCGGTGTTTGACTTACGAAAACCGGGAACCCGCATTCTTGGACAGGCTGAAAGACTTCCAGATACAAGTTGACTGAAATAACGGTTGCTGGCTTGATATAGACGCATCAACGCATGGCGGGGTTACAATCCAGCTATTACTGATCCTCTTTGAGACTTCTTGCCCTGTATCCACAGAGGGACAAGCAAGAATAAGTGCAAAGGAGATACTCAGAGTCCGAAACATAGCATTTGATCCTTTGAACCCAGATTTCCACAAACGATCCGAACTATATCTCGGCTCCGCGCCGCTACCCTCGATTCCCTGCATCTGCCACTTAACCCTTGGTCGTCCGCCAGCTTTAGCGTTTGAGCCTTTGGAGCCGATGGACGGGCCTGTACTCCGAACAGAAGCCCTAAATAGTCTACCATGTTAAAAGTCGTTAACTCCGGACATTTCTCTCATCCATGGACCATGACTCGCATCTTCTTCCTGAAACGGCTGGATGCATGTACCCGAACAAGGCTTCAAGCCTTTCTGGCAGTTGGCAACCAGCCACCCGCTTCTTAGCTAGTTGCATCCTGCCAGAATTTTTCCTCCGGCTTTCCGTCGCCCCATTTGCTAAACCACCGCCACGTGCAGCATGATGGCCTGAGCAACAACCCAGCCTGATTACCTCAGGGAGTGGCCTCGTTTGTCGCTCTTTCCAACGTATGGCATGGAGAGTTTAGCCAACATCAGCTCGTATTCTTTTCTGACAGTCCCAAGCCTGCTTTTTGAGAGGTGATGTATCACTTTCTTTCCTCTGATTTCGCCTTGGATAAATTTGCTGCGACCCTTTTTCTAAACGACGTTACCCTTGCAGCAGAAAGTTGCGTTCAGGGCTTACCAAATCTTCCAGCCCCTCCATCCACTTCTCTCATCACCTAACGATATCGGGCTTACTTTTCCCATTCACGTACACCATTAAGTACTGGCATATTCAACTCTCCGGATGTAAGTGATATCCGCAGCCCACATAGATAGAGTGCATGGAATTTTGGTTTGGCGCAATTCCCGCTCCACCGAGAACAAACCCCCCGCCTTTTGCTCTCATTAGGTCCGACCGCTCAAAGGCCCTGATGCCAGGCTGATAGTAGGAAAAGGCCAGGTTAGCATGGGGGGCCACCGACTTGATCACTTCCCCACAATGTGGGGAAGCCTTATTGTGTCATCATTTAATAACTCGCTTCATACAACCGTGGTAAGAGCATGATTTCGGCGACTTCAGTATGGGTATTATTATTGAGTCGCCCGTTGTTCGCTCACATCGATATTTTATTCCCCCCTGGTCGCGCCATGATTGGTAAACTCTCACTTAACCCATTAGCTGGAGTATTATTATGCTTGTCTTCAAAATTTACCATGAGTATGGTTGTACGTGGCCCTGGCGAAGGGACGTCCAGGTGAGGGGTGTGAGGACGGAGGAATAATCGCGCAACTATAAATAGATAATATGAATGAGAAGCACAAATCACAATCGATAAACTAGCTGAAAGATATTCTGACTTCATAAAGTTTTTCTCACTTAGCACGACTAGTTCCTGTCCAATTGAGTCTGCGCAACGCAATACGACTGGAAAAAAAATTAAGCCTACTTCTGAAATATGTAGAACTTGATTTGTCTATATTGACTACGGAGTACAGTGCTGTAGAGATATAACATATCGTACACGTAACGGACATATATTGGGCCGGGGAAATTTTTAGCTACAGTCCGGAGGTGTTATCATATACATAACGGCATATAGCACCCAAACTACACAAACCGTCTACTAGGGGGGATTGAGATGGCATGAAGAAAACAGATCTAAGAGTAAGTAAGAGAGACATCATTAAACGAAGGAGAAGGTAGTCATATCCCCTATGCTTCCCTCACGAACTGCTCCCACCTCTCTCATCAACGGCTTTAAACTGGCCAGTGTCTTCAGGAGACCATTTTATCAACCAACGGCTCCACGTAAGGGGATGTTTCTCGATTCCTAGCAACATCGTAAAACTGGCTATAAGTTGTTATTGCATCGTAAAGGAGCTCTTGTGGTAGTCTAAGTTGCTTTGTCTTTATAATCCTAGTACAAATCAAGGACAGGGCTTAGGGCAGATATTAAAATATTAGGAAAATGATTCAATCCGTCCCTGCCACGGGAAGACTTGGCCAGGGGAATTGTCGCCGTGAAGCGTAGCGTAGACATGCTGAGTGTGGAGTGCTTGTGAATGATGGAAAGGTAGTAGTAGTAGTAGTTGTCGTAGTAGTTGTTGGAAGTCACAGACATGGCGGCTAAAGATCCAATTTGGAGACATATGGATGGCACCAGGACACATTGGGAGCATTAATTCATCGTCGAAGTGAAAATCACTCCCGGTTTGTCGAGCGGATATTTTGCCCGCTTGTAGTTTCCAATAGCCATATCGGCAAAAGTGAGGAGCATGCGGTTAAATGCGTCTATAGCAGTGCTCTATAGGAATCTCAGTTGTGCCAATGCTCTCTTCAACGCACAAAGCGGATGCTAGCATCTCAAGAGATATGTTTAAGCTGCGAGAGGAATTCCTTCTTGTGGTTATGGCTGTCTCAGCGTGTGACAAGCCTTTGGAGCATGGGGCTTGGCGCTTGGCCACGATGCTACCACTTGCTGTGGGATGTTGAGTATTTCCTCGGGTAGTAAAACGACCAGAATACTGAAAAGTGGTTCTTGGATTGGTCAATTGAAGTCAATGGTTGGCGGATGTAGCTGGGGTGGAGGGCTCGCTTCAATGGCGAGGTAGGTGTTGTATGCCTTTTGGGAAGTTATGAAATCACCCTTGAAATCTTGAGATTTGGAAACACTTGAAGTGAGTACCCTCAGATGCTCTGAAAATGATGTATTGGCTTGGGAGTTTGCTCATCATCAACTTAGCAATTTCATAGATGATGAAGTTGAAGTCTAGGAAAATATGGCCTTCCTAGCATAACGGTGGTTTGAGTGGGACGAAGATTGCATGGCTAATCTCTCTCTTTGCTTACCGCGGAATTGCAGTCAATTGATTCCGCGGAGTGGTATCTGATAATGATGGTGGATTTTATGGAGCTTGGGTGCTGGTAGACGAAGTGCATCAAGCTCGCCGCTCCGGGCATCAACATGGAACTCCTTTTTGAGTAGAGGGCACGATAAGCAATAAAAGAAGTATAATTTCGATCTCCTAAAAATAACAGACGAGAACATGAGGGACTGATTATTCATCCCTGTCTAAAGCGAGTATAAAATCCGTATGCCCGCATTCCATAACGACCAACTATTTTAGCCAAATTGATGCGACAAGTGGCCGATCATTAGGGGATATGGGTGTTGATTATACGGAGCCCCTGTAAAAGAATTCCTTAAGCAAAAGTTTTCACTGCCAACCAGTAGCATACACAAGGGGCAAACGAGTTTTAGGGAAGAGAGCGGGATATATCACAAAGGGGGGTCGAGGTCATGTTTGTGAAGGGGAACTGAGCCGTTTCTCATCTGTTTGGCCGGTTCCAAAGTCCGCGCTGTAAAAATCCTCAGGGCCCTCTGTGAAAAATAGTTAGTAAATGAAGCTAGAAAACAAAGGAGGGGTTTAACAATTGGCACGTCGTTAATTACCATGTCTTGTGTATAGTTTCCGTTCTACCTCATCGAACTTCGCTTTGCCACTTTCAACGTCCTCACGTTTGACCCCGAGTCGAGAACTAGGGAGTCCCATCGACAACAAAAATTCCACCGCGTCATTCCATTCAACATTTTTACGCTTAGAATCCCATTTTAGCTCCTCCGCCATTATGTCAATGATGGTTGGGAGAGCCTCGAGGGCGGCTTGCGCATTCAAGAATGCTAGCCTGGTCCTCCGTGCCAAAACATCCACTGCTGTTTGCGCAAATTCAACGCGCGTGGCATAACGTACCTCCCCGTCAACAAACGGGTAGAGAGGGGAAATGCGGACTCCACGAACTGGGAACCGAGTTTTTGTGGGAGACGACATAGCAGCTACGTCCCATGCACGATCTCCGTAAGACTGCGCAAGATGTTGGGCAACGTCTGTTGCAATTCCGAAGTGTTGGATCAGGTTAATGAACAGGGTTTTCGAATAGCCATGGGCACCAACCAGACGGACTTGATGGGTCTGGCAAGACCCGTCCAAAACAGCACCATCATCAAAAAGTCCCGTTCCGCTGATGTCAGGAACTTGTTTGTTAGGTCGGGGTTGTAAATCGAACTCCTTGATGGCTTCGTCAACAGCTTCCTCACTCATTTGCCTATAAGTTGTCCATTTTCCACCAGCACAGGTTAAAAGACCAGATTTAGATACTGTAATGAGGTGATTGCGGACTAGAGATTCCGTGTTTTTAGCTGTAGGATCTCGTACAAGAGGCCGAATCCCAGCCCAAGCTGCAAGGACATCCCCTCGTCTCACATTGATGTCCGGCGCGAGATATCCTCGAATTTCAGTTAGGATCCAGTTTATATCCTCTTCAGATGGTATAGGCTGAGCAGTAATGGCAGTGGGACTATCTGTTGTCCCTGCAATTGTATTTCCTTGCCACGGAAGGAAGAAAATGACACGTCCGTCCGAAGTGGCGGGGTCAATCAGTCCCATATTTGCAGGGCTATAGTAACCGGGAAGAACAACATGTACCCCAGAGCTTGGTGCAACTATTTCGCTGACGCTTTGATCATCCATCTTCCTGATAGAATCGGTAAAAGGTCCTGTGGCATTTATAATCCCTTTGGCCCTGATAGTAATTTCTTCTGCCTCTTTGCCATTTCTTCCGGGTACCAAATCCCTGACGCGGGCACCATTGAGTCTTCCTGACTCGTCTTTGGTCAAACCGGTAACTTCCATATGATTTACAACCGTAGAACCATATAGCGCAGCGGTCAATGCCAAAGACACGTTCATTCGAGAGTCGTTGTGAGCACCATCTTTCGTAATGGTTAGCTTTTGCAGAAGTATAATACGCTAGATTTTAGAGTTAGGGGCAGCCAAGTCTTACCATAATATACAAGAGCACCGAAGAGATTATCCTTCTTCAGCATTGGAAAGGCATCTAGTGCCTTGCTTTTTGTGAGGAAATACGAACTTTCAATGCCCTCAGATCCAGCAAGGAAATCATAAAATTTAGTACCTGCCCAGAAATAAGGCAATTGCCACCACTTTTGCACGGGAACCATAATTGGGAGCCACATCGAAAGGTGTGGTGCGGTGTGGAGGAAGTACTTGCGCTCCCGAAGGGCTTCTTTAACGAGTGCATATCTACAATAAAAGATCAGTAAGCAGGAGTTCCCCTCATAACAATGTAGGCAGTGTGTAACATACTGGCTATAGTCCAATTCCCAAACAGCCTTCTCCAGGTAGCGTACACCGCCATGCACCAATTTTGTGCTCTTGCTGCTCGTGCCAGCGCTGAAATCGTCGCGCTCAACTAGAGCTACTTTCAGACCCCGTGATGCAGCATCGAGAGCAATGCCAGAACCAGTTGCGCCGCCACCAATTACAAGCAGATCATAGGGCGCATCAGTATCCGGCCGTGTCGGACTTTCGAGGCTAGATGCATCTTTCCCTGGTCTTTCGCTTTCGGATAGAAAGCTGGTCGTCTTTGCCAGTGAGCTTCGTTTTAGGTCCTGTATTTGCTCTTCGCGAGTTTTGATATGAGGAAAGCTTGGGGGAACTAGCTTTCCTCCACGGCTATATGATGGGGCTGGAACGGAGGCCGGATCCGACCCAGGTATATTGCGTGGGCGATATGCGAGATATAAGATGCCTCCTCCTCCCGTCGCAGCAGCAATTGTATAGAAAAGGGGTTTCAGAAAGCGGCTCGAAGGTCGACTAGGCATACTCTAGCGAGGTTAAGTCCTTGGAGCTGCTAACGGAATAGGGAAAAACGAGAAGATCTATATGCACGGCAGAGAAATATTCGCCGACCTAAAGATTGAAGAGTTAGCAACCATACATTCTGTGTGTAGCCAAGAGATGGAAAAATGATATACTCCGCCCACCTAAGTAGTATATAGAAATCGCGAGTCAATGGAAGTTTGCAAGGATCTGGTGGGTGTTAAACTCGAACTGTCTAAAGGTCGGAGTGGATTACCGAAGGATAACACAAAATGCGAGGGAAAGAATTAGAACGTTTAATGAAACAATTCACGAATTGAGGATGCTGAGGGCGCCCAGGGGGGTATCGAGAGCCGTTAAAAGCAAGGAAGCGTAGAAGAAGGTGGATCAGGGTCTCATCCAGAATATGATGAGGATGGGGATGATGATGATGGATGCGGCAAACCCGCTTGCTGCAGGTTTTCAAGATGGCAGCCTCCCAGTCATGGAAAGGTACTTCGTCATTGTGGAGGGTGACCAGCTGGCCGCAGGCATTTGCAATG
Organism: Blastomyces silverae; assembly: GCA_001014755.1. Taxonomy (NCBI): domain Eukaryota; kingdom Fungi; phylum Ascomycota; class Eurotiomycetes; order Onygenales; family Ajellomycetaceae; genus Blastomyces; species Blastomyces silverae. The sequence goes on from LDEV01002769.1 coordinate 17,888, forward strand.
ACGTCGGAGGTATCCACTGCAGCCCGTGAAGGTACCGCAGTTCGCGGCAGCCGCGT
>LDEV01002771.1:0-10674 GCA_001014755.1 Blastomyces silverae
GGAGCGGGAGTGGGAGTGGGTGGGTTGGGAGGGTCTTCGGGAGGTGGTTTTTGCGTCTGAGGGGAGGGAGGGGAATGGTTGTGTTGGTGCTACGGAGGAGTATGGCGGTGGAGGAGGGGATCTTCTCGGAGCGGTTGAAGATGGTTGCATGGTTGTTGGGTGTGTTTGTGAGTGCATGTAACTTAACACTTTGTGGAGAGAAAACAAACAAAAAGAAATGAATGTAAATGTTTGTCTGTTGCCGATATAATGGGGAATTTGATGTGGAGATATTTTATTTGCCTTGAATAGTCGTAGTCATTGAAGTCACCGGGCAATGTGTAGGTATATCTGTAGATTTATGGCTGTTGAAGAGAGAGAGAAGAGGAAGAGAAAGGGACATGTATTGTACTGTACAAAGCTGTTTGCTATATTTATTTATTCAAGTGATAGAAACCAAATTGAGCACTGCCCCTAGGGGAGTCACGCTGCTGATATAAATATATATACGGAGTATACGTATAGAATAGATACCTCCATACGTAGCGAAGGCGAGGTGGGTCCGGGTTGACGCCATGCAGTCGTAACCGTGGACCCAACACACGGGCCTTTTCCTGCTTGGTATTATTATTAGCCACAGGCTGCGCTCAACGTTCATTGGTGAGCCTACTAGATGCCAGCAGCCCGGAGCTTATATACATCTCGGCAACATACCATTTTTAGTATCATAACTATTGACCTGAGACCGGCATATTCGCGAAATCGCAAACTTCAAGTGAATATAAAATATATAAACTCCTTTGCATCGTAGTAAGACGCCGTGAGTCGTGAGAGAGCTTTGAAGAATGATTGATTACCATGAATACAAAATACTGATTAATATAAAATTTCAGAGTCATCATGTTGAAATGAGCTCACACCCATGACTTTTCCATCAATGTGTATTGAACCTACTAGAGAGAGGCGTATGGGATTCATATTGTAGCGGCTATATACTGCGTAGGTAGGTTAGTTATATTAAGCAATCCCGGAGATTACTAGTAGATAACTGGAGGAGGAATGCCGGTTGGCTTTTGAGAGACTGAAAAAGCCCGACCGGGCTTGCACTTTGCTGATGAACTCGGAAGGCTGTGCAGCAGGGTCCCTCATTTCTGGTTATTTTTATTTATTTTATTTTCCTTCAAGGAAGGCGTTCGCTGCGGACATGATGTCTTTTGAATTTAACTCGACGAAGAATCGAATTTCTTTGGGTAAACTTCCAGGAACAATCACTCAAGGACAGAGTAATTCCTACCCCGGGAGTATCCTTCGTTATATATAAATAATGAAGTTCTTCTCAACGACGCGTCATCTTGGAGGTTGATGATGCTCCCAGAGGCTGAGTTTTGCTCAAGGCTGGAGATGACAGGTTCTGGACCAGCAATGATCTGATAAGATTATCGCACTGCAGGGCATAGATCATGTGACCCCGTCAATGGCCAGAAACTTTTGCACATGTTTGGTCGGGAACGGGTGCAAACGATTGGCCCAAGCGCATCAACGTGTACCCTCTTCCTCCCAGTTGGCATTTAAATTCTTCGACCCCCTTCATTGCTCAATAGACACGAGAACAGAGGGAAAATACATCCTACACACACACACACACGCATGCATGCAATAAAGTGATCTATCATGTCACTTGTGAATTACTCCGATTCCGAATCGGAAGAGAACAACCCGGGCTCGGAAAGCAATTCAGTGGCAACGAAACTCTCGAAGCGGCCCTTGAAGCGACAGCGCACTGATAAGACCATTCACGACAGAGGCAACGGAGGCGATGGCGATGGTAGTGGCGGGAATACTACCACTTTACCCCCACTGCCTTCTGAATTCCTAGATCTCTATGCAACTAATTCGCGAGTTAGCGTCCAGGATGACCCCAGTCTTCATGATGGACGCAAGAGAGTGATGCCGCATGTTCCTGGCAACTGGCCCACCCATATCTATCTCGAGTGTAGGTGTTTGTATTTCCTGTTTTTTCTTCTTTCTTACTATGCCCTTTTTTGCCCTTTTTTGCCCTTTTTTGCCAAACTCAGACCAGCGGGGTTGAGTACATGGTTTCATTTCTTGTCTAAGCCCCCCCCCTTCTTTTGGATTCGTTAAGCTGATTTGCGGGGGTTGGTGGAGGGTATCCTGCGGCTGCAGAGGTAGCTATTCTGGAAGAGGTGATTGCTCGGTGTGGACAGAAACTTGAAAACGGGCTGAAAGTCCATGGTCTGCTGTACAGCGATCTTGGTGCCCAAGCACCCTTACATATCAGCCTTTCACGCCCTGTTGTGCTGGTGACGGAAGATAGGCAGCCGTTTCGAGACTTGCTCAATGATGCTCTACGTGAATCTGATATTCGTCCGTAAGTACTGGTACACACCCTGTACAGACATAGAACCATAAACTTCTGAGATTGCGTGAATGATGTAAAATTTGCCCTTTGTTGGTTGGTTAGATATGATCTGATAAGTTTTGAAAGGTTTCATGTGAAAACCGATGGGTTGGACTGGGTGTCAAATTTTGAGAAGACGAGGTGGTTTCTCGTGTTACGGGTTATGAAGCCGGTGAATAACGAGCTGAATCGCCTGCTTGCGATCTCAAATCGGTCTCTGGCTGCCTTTCAGCAACCTCCTCTTTACCAAACGCCAGCCCCCGCCAATGAGCGGACCAAGAAACGAAATACGGAAAAGTCCCCAAAGCAAAGATCAACAACCTCTTCTGTCGCTGTAGCAGATTATTCTGAGTGCTTCCATATATCTATCGCGTGGAGTCTCACAGAACCATCAAGGGAAGACAAGGAACGGGTTGCGTCGGTGGAATTGGACAAAGTGAAGGAAATCGAAATTCCCTTTGGCAGCGTGAAGCTCAAAATTGGGAACATTGTTCATAATCTAGAACTTCCAACGGGGGTTCTCGATGAGGGTGGGTTCTGCGGGCTGTAGCTTTTTTTAGTCTTGGTCGGGTTTTATATATAAATCTGTATGCATTATGATTTAGTATTCTTTGTTAGGCCGTCGAGATATGACATGTTTGAAAAAACGAGAAAAATGGCACAACCTTGGAAGCCCGGTGCACACTATTGTGATTCGCTAGTTACCGGGAATCAATCCCTTCCACCCGGCCCTTTAGTCTGCACAAACGAAGGGTTGGTCGAGATGGAAACCGACCGACGATTTGGAAATCTCGCCCACCCCATTAAAACGAGTAGTTGGCCTAGCCCCTTGTTCCATCAATAGGGTTGGATTTCGATATCTTTTGTGTTGGTGGCTAGACACGATCGACGAATGGAAATGTGAGCTCGTCAGTCAACCACAGTCTACCAACCACTTAAACACCCTGAATCAAACTCTGGCTACGGATTAGTCCGGAGTAACTACCCACGCAATTATTGAACGTTGCTATTCCAGCTGTTGGATTGCCTCGACTGGGAGCTTGCATTGGTGGTGTCGGTTGTGCCCGTTAGAGCTGAACCCTGTCGGAAGAGAAGCCACACTTCATCCCTCGTCGCCCCATGCATATTAGTCTCCCCTGCTGCATACATACGCTGTACTATGTAGTAATCATGGGGACGTGCTGACCTGGGCATCCGAGTGCTCCCAATATATAGATAAAAGCTATCGTAGGGCCCTCAGCTCTGGCAGCAAACTTCATGTCCATGATTCTTCATACATCAACAGTCACCAGGAACCCCTTATTCGAGTCCAGTCACTATTTTGGCAAGATATCATTAGTTGTAAGCTACACCAGCCTTGGTCACAATTGAAGGTTGACAAAGTTTGAAGTTATCAAGGGGCAATATAGACTTGGGACTCCAAGGAACAGACAGGTTGGTTGACGTTAGTGTTTCGACTAGCAGCACGCGTGAAGTTAAACGAGCCAAAATTCGCCGGAAAAAGGGAGTGCCGGCCCATCGTGACCGCCTTTGTTCAACCACAGATCTAGCGCTTTGTTTGCACGAACACCTGTCAACAAGACCAATTGTGCTCAAAGAGTATCTGCTAGGCTTATCCATACCCCCGAAAAGCAGACGGAAGGATTGCCAACCCTAATAGGCCCTATCGCTATGTCATATCAACAACAGATCCCGACAGTCACATTGGTATGCTTGTTTTAGCACCCCCTTTTCTATCCCCTTGAGCTAACCACAGGGACGGGACGGAAAAGCATGATCTCCAGGAGTTCAACGCCCGCCATTTCTTGCACAGGAACAACAACGGAACAGTACACCCCTTGATACCGGTAACGGATGCCGAACAGCTTGACGATGGTGGTGATGATGATGATGATCTAGGATACTACCCGGATGGGACGAAACGGACCCTCACAGATCAACAGATTGAAATCTTTAGGCACAGCGAGATCCAAAAGCTGCAGCGCGAAAAGAGATGGAAAGAGATGGCTGATCAAGAACAGGCTGAAGACGAAGCTCTAACAACTGACGCATCCAAGGATCCGCTAGCTGGTGCCGGCCGGTCAGAAGCCAAGGGAGGTGGACAGGGTTCATCAGAGTATCAACAACATGGCATGGAAGCAACCGAAAAATCGTATCACGATATTGACAGAAAGTCAACGGAAGAAAACATGATACGGGATGGGAATGGGAATGGGGGTGCTGAAAAGCCACTCGCGTGCGCAGACCAAGGAACAACGTTCGGACATTCTCAGAAACCTGTTTCGTCCTCCGCGACGAATCCATTTGGTCGACGCTTGGTTAGTTACGACGATTAGACCAACGGTTCACAACCGTGACCAAACCATCAACGACGGAACCAGGTAGTGAACCATGGAAATATAGCAAAGCTCTGTTTCAACGGAGGACAGTCCATGCGGGCCAACTGAAATTTGGGGCCTTTGACACTACCTATTACCCGCGGCGGCATCCCAATGTACGTCCATTCCCTTCACCAACCAACGAGCAGCAAACCCAATGATGAAAATCTATGTATCGTCATCCTTAGTCGTATGCCAGATCCATCTTCTCTTTCCTTTCCCTCCCTTCTTGGGAGGGAAGTTGGGAAAGATGGTTTGGTTTCTGGCCAGGACGAAATACTTAATCTTCTCTCTGATTCTGATGAACCATTCTGAAAGTTGCATCACTAATCTTTTCGTACAAATATACTGACCATATTTTGCTTAAGTTCTTTTGCCTTCCTCTCTCGAGCTGGTTTGGGCGACTGATAAATCTGGAGTCACTGCTGGCAAGAATATCGGAGGCCTGAGCCAACTCATTCGGCCAGCCCAGGGTAAACTGAGGTTTTTGGGAATATGTGCTGCAATGACAAAGCAGTTAGCAGGAGAGACCTTTGAGAATGAGTGGTATATACAAACCGGGGCTGCCACCCGGTACAGCCTTATTTTAGTATGTTGCCGAACTTCTGCGGGATGTGAATTTCAAATGCAGAATACGGAAGTAACAGGGTCCATGGATGCCTGGCAGCTGCTCTTGACAAAACTTTCTTGTGTTTTCAAACATGCAAGGTTATACCGCTTGCTGAGGAGGGAGGAGTTTGATCCCGAAATAAATTGTTCAATTTCTTGCTATCTGGCTTGCGGAGGTATAATTCAGGTACATATTCAACAAAGCCGCCCTCATCTTGGCCGGTGAAGGGCTTTGTCGTTGCATGCAAATGCCTTGTTCTTGCTATCTATCCGGTGGCCAACAGATCGTTCCGATATATTGAAATGAAGAACGGATACATATTATCAATAGACCCTCAGCATCCAAAAACGCGGGTTGGGCCCTTATCGGTTTCCGGCGAAGTCGTGTACGAGCGATGGTTGGGTGATTGTGAAGCAGCTTGAGAAAAGAAGATGGTTTTGAAATGTGGGAAAACGACTTGATCGATGAAAGCGGCGGCACGGTTTTCGACTCCTCTATGTGTAGGTAACTTTTGTGTCACGATGAAACGGGAGGATATTGACGACTATGTTTTCGAACCATCATGGAGACGGCCTCGTCAAACCATCTAACTCGAACCTGCCGTGTTTCCTTTGGTGTCTAATGCTCTGTCTTGCGGGGACACCTTAGGAGGGTCTGGCGAAGCTGAATCTGCCACATTTATGACGCTTGTATGACCGTGTCCTCCGCTCGCCTTGGAGTGAGGTTCGACCTTTTCCAGCCAATGAGTTACGACCCGGTGTTTGTCCCACGCGAGACGGCTTCGCTCGAGGAGACCCTGCTCGAAGCTCTTTGGGGACTGCTGGCTGTTTTCCATGCTATGGCTCGTCAGCAAGTGCTATTAGCATTCGTTCAATGTTGTATAACTCACCTGGGACGATGTCACGCCTCGAGTTTCTGTGGCTTTTCTTTTCTTCGATGAGAACACCACGGACGCTTGGACAGCTGAATTTTGGGTGAGGATTAATCTATTATCTCCCGCGAGGTGGGTTGTATCGAGGAACTCAAGAATTACTGCCGGTGGAATGATGTCGGTGGGTTTGGATTTGTTCGATACTTGCGTCCAAAAGGGTCACTGTCTGTCTTTTAAGGCGTCCGAAGACTGGATACTATGGATTGTTCAATGATCCACAACGACCACCCAGCCACAGCCGCCCATGCCCAATGGCAACAGGGTTAACTCAAGAGTCAGTCACCGCCTCTTAAGCCTCGAGTTATTTGCCTTGTTGAATCGACATATTCCCACCTGGACCGCCTCAAACATGACCACTCTGCCTAGCAGTGGTATTCGTTATTTGCAACTGGTCTGCGTGGATGCTGGAGACGGCACCAAAGCAACGCGAATGGAATCTCGTATCAATTCGGCCACCTTGTTCCGAGTTTCGACTCACCGAGCGGATGATATATCACATTTCTCTTAATGCCGCTTGTGCTTGTTACTTTCTTCATAAACGGGGCTAGGGAAGTGAGAAGTTAGAGAACTTTCGTTCTGGTACCGACACGTGTGTCTACGGCGATTTCTACCCCTGTCATGCCCAGTACCCCGGTTGGACCGCGTCTTTGGTGGTTTTTGTGCACTGGGGTGTTAAGCGGAGCGAGGGCATAGAGTTGGAGCTTCTATCCAAGCTACGTACGGCCGTGGTGTTGAATTCCGAATCTTCTTGTGCGGATGGACCTTTGAATTTTCAAGCAAAAAGAAGGCAACTAACGAAGATGGTATTAATCAAAACTGAGTGCATGACTAGCGGTACAAGAATGCTGAAGTGCGCTTCATGCTGATTTGTTGCTTTGCCGTTCTCTTTAACTAGGAAATTACACGCCCTCGCCTGGTTTTGGATGTTTACTTTGCAGGGATTGCCATTACGCTGAAAACTTGTACCCGCACACCTTTTGTGTCAATACGCGCCGGTTCCTACACTGGATAAAGTATGTATGAGTGGACCAACACTATATTCAGAGGTTCCGTCAGTCTCTGGCCATCATAACAACGCTATGCCTTCGCCGAATTCCGAGTTATGTTCACTACAATTTACATTCGTTATTTTACAACTTGTACAGCCGTACTTGAAAATTTTCAGATTGTTCACTTTTTACTCCTCCTTTTTTTACTGCGCTGAGGGGTTTCCTTCTCTTTTAGCATGCCACACGACACACCAGCCTGAGGGCGAACCAATAAATTAACCGTGACCCAATCTAACCTGGGTATTTCATCCATCAATTTTTTGGCCTCGCTGGCGGATGAATTTTTTTATTTGAGGCACTCAGCATTCTCTGTTGGGCGGTGATCGATAGCGACAGGCTGGGCTTCAAATATTTTTGCGCGCTAAAGTACTGGCTGCGTCGGGCTCAGGGCAAGGATTTTTCCTTGTGCTTGGCCAGCCTCCACATCATCTTTTCACGAACAAATATTCGTAGGCTAAGCTGGCCTTGGAAGATAAGAGGAAATTAAAATTAAGGATATGTATGCCAGCCAGTTTACCCCTTAACCATGCGTTGAGCTCCAACAGGGATTAATTTTCTTTTTTTCTTTTTTTTTTTCAATGAAAAAATTTCCAAAACCACAAGAGTGCGCAATTTTATCCTGGTTGTAAAAGAAAAAAAGAGAGATGTCACTAGCCGTCCTGCCGCTAATGACTTGCTGCAGAAACGTGACTTTCTGGTCCTGGGTTAGATTCCCCATCATCACTGGAGTTCTCGTCACTGGAGACTGAATTGACACTGCCATTGCCGTTGATCTGGTTATTCGGTGTGCCCCCCAGTCCCCCCTGCCTCTCCGACTGAGGCGTAGGGATACCGCTGGGAATGAAAGGCTCTTCCCAGATATAGTTGTCGTCGATCTCGCCATTCGGGGTGTTCCCATTCCCCTGGCCATGACCTTCGCGTTGGGGCGTGTTTGGAACGCTGCCCTCCAGGGACCCCTCCGAGGGATTAGGCCTAGTCGAGTCAGGGCTTCCATTGACCTGGTTAGTTCGCGTGTCCGTTGGCCTCGGCCGTGGACTCTCGGGTTCGCGCTCGTTTCGACCTCTATTATCCTGGGATTCGTTTGGGCGTGCATCCACATAAGAATCGTCGAAAGAGTACCATGGAGGCGGGTGGCGAGTCCCAGTGGTTGTCGTCCCGGGTCCCCTTGTCCTGTCAGTTCTGGCGGGAGCCGGCCCGTCCGCGTGGGGCGCCTGGATCTCTTGTGGGGAAATGGAACCTGGCAGGCGAGTCAGCTGGAACAAAACTTGAAGCGACATCGGTCGCCCGAATTATAGATCTGACGCCTACCACTAGGTTCCCTCTCGTCTTCGGCCCCCTCCTCCCGTCTCAAAGTTTGAGGTAAGCTTGGGATCGACCAGTAATGTCCACCCTCCGGTGTGCTTCTGTCGCTGGGGCCTGTTAGCCCTTGCTCGCTTCGAACCTAATACAGCCGAACTCACCTTTGACCCTCTGACCTATCTGAGCTATCACAGTTGGCCTGAACGCTACACCCACTGCTGGGAGGAGTGTCCCCGGTACGTATGGGTTGTCCCATATTTTGCTTCTATTCTAGGATGTTTTCTTGTGATCAAAGAGGAGCAAAGAAGCATGAGAATCAAATAGAAATAATTGCGGTTAAATGAGACGACTCTGCTACGGGAGAAGCTTTCACACATGTGCGGGTTCAGTCCTTTTATAACTTCCAAAGAGCGCTATCATCAAACAAGACAGTGAGCTGGGGCACCTAAAAAACTCATCCGCAACCTTACCATTAACGGAAACATTGAACATTCGAGCGGAAGTGAGGCAATTAGCACAAGTGGAAATCTGACATTCAAGGCATCCCCGGTTTTGCCTTTTTTTTCCTTTTTTTTTCCTCTTGGTTTTGATAATGATACGATTTCTACTCAAACATTGGCTTCGGTCACAAGTCCTAATGTGGCCACGTTGGCTTGCTGTTTGCCTTGGTTGCCTTCTCTGCTGCCAAAGATTGTGGGTAATTCGCAACATACATGATATTCGGTCGAGCAGCCTCTCTCCGTTGGTAAAGCCATGACTTTCCATCCTCTCCGCTGTCCGGATCTACAAAGCCAATGATGGGGAGAGATTGGCGCCACCAGTCGATATGCTAGTAACCCGGGTTTTTGGTGGAGACTTGTCGGTCATCCTACGGGGAGTATTCCGACCCTTTTTTTAGAGGTTTCCAGGTCTGAGGCTCAAAAGCAGCTGGCGAAATTACTTTATTGCTGTCAGCGAGAGTAATGCTGCTGTTTTCCTGCTGGCTGCCTTCCTTTTTTTCTTTTTTCCTTTTTTGCTTTTTCTTATTTTTTATTTTTTCTGGAACATGTTCTCTCACCCATGCTTCGCATCTAGTATTGCGAATCTGCCGCTTTCAATTGAACCCACAACCTGATGTACTGATTAGTGGATTCGGACAGCACTTTAGGTGGATGTCCACTTTCATCTTGACAGCTGTCGGTCCGTTAACTTTTTTTAATGAGGCTGAAAAAATGATTGCTGTTGGGTTACGCTACTTCACGCGGGACAACCTGATCTTGAGGTTGGGCTGGTACAATGTATAGGTACATTACATAGCCTGGATCACCCACCAAACGCTCAGGGCCTACATTAATATTGCTCGATTATTTCTCAACAATGCATGGAGACAGTCAGACTGTACTGTACAGTACAATACATTGATCGCTAATAGTGCCGATGGAATAGATCATATAAATGCCACATAGTTAATTTGTAAAACCTGTCACTTGAGTTTTAATAATTCATTTAGAATGAGAAATAAAAACTTGTTTGTGAACATTGGAATTTACTAGATGATGCTGTGGTAATGTAAGGCAAAACGGTGCTAGCGGATCATTCAATGGTGGATCATTTTACTCCGTACCCAGGACAGACATTGATGTTCGAAAAACCGTCAGATCGGGAGCATCTAACTATTGGCTAAAGCAAGAATGGTTGGCATAGAAAGGGCTTCTAGCTAGGGCACCGTTCACAAAGCGCGAATTCATTTTACAGAAGAGCGCCCCTGGGCCTCTGACCGGGAGTGGGAGACGAGACGAGAGAAACCTCTGGTGGCTCTGGGGAAACTTTTGGAAACCAAAAAAAAAAAAAAAAAAAATAAAATTCAGGTCGCTGGAAATTAATAAAGACTGGCGCAACGAGGAAATGAAAACGAGGCGCATACGAGAAGGGCCTTTTTTTTTTTTTTTTTTTTTTTAATTTTTTTTTTTTTTTTTTTTTTTTTTTTTTCCCCCTTTTTTTTTTTTTTTTTTTATTTTTTAAATTTTTTT
>LDEV01002772.1:0-21500 GCA_001014755.1 Blastomyces silverae
GGTGGGGGCGTGTGGGGGATGGGGCGAAGATGTCGGATAAGTAGCCGGCTAGGAGTCGGGCGAGGGTGGAGGTTAGGGCGATGGATGTGACGTGGGTGGCTGCCCCGCCAGCGGGAGGTGAGAGGTGGGGAGGGAATGAGGGAGGGGTGAGGGTTGGGATTATGGTGCCGACCTTTTCATTTTTGAGGAGTTAGTGAGATGATGCAGAGGGAGAAGCAAGGATGTAAAATAGGATATTGGCGAAAACATACGTTATTTATATATGCCTCTCCAGGGCCCGTGATCAGAAGGAACCCCACCGCAAGCCACCACATCGTTCTATCTTTCAAGAACAATCTCGTCTCCTGGTTAAGGAGCCAGTTCTTCTTCCTCCGCTCCTCCTTCTGGTGATCCTGCCATTCCACCCGCGAAAGAGTGAGGGGCTGAGAATCATCCTCGAGTGGCGTATCAGCCCCAGCCTCAGCCGTAGTACCGTCCATAGTCCCATACGACATTGACGATGAAGATATCGCGGCCCGAACCTCCTCCCTCGAGCGGAAAAAGTCACTTTCACCAATGATCCCGCTCCTCTCTAACTCCTCTACCGCCTCATCGATCATCTCTTCCTCATCCACGATGCGCAACGCAAAGGTCCCGCCAACCCCAACGACACTCAACAATATCCCCAGGAAAAGGAAGTATCTGAAAACATCGACATCCCCCTTCTGCCCGTCCGGCCCACGCTCATACAGCAAGCGGCTCCCCACCTGACTCTGCCACATACCGCTAAGCCCAAAAGCCGCAATGGGCAGGGCAAGCATAATGCCTTTGCGTTTCCCACGCCCAAAGTTCTTCGCACACGTCGTGACGGCAGCGAGATACATGCAGCACGTGCCAGCACCCACGCCAACGAATGATAGAACCATAACCGCGAATGGCCAGCCCGTGCCGCCAGCGTCAACAGGGGGTCCGGATTTGTACGTGAATGCCGCGAAGAGGTAACCAGGGCCGAAAAGGCAAGCGGAGATGAATGATATAGGGCCTGGACTGTATCTATCGCAGAGATAGCCGAAAAATGCCACGGGAAGATACATGGAAACTGCCGCGGCGGCTGCCACGGCGTTGATGCGGAACTGGGAGTAATGAAGGCGGGTTTGGAGGAGGGGTGCGTAGAGGGAGAATGCGGTTATGCTTCCGGCGCAGAGTCTTCATAGTATACCGCCAAAGGAACAGCCAATTAATTAGAATTTGATGTATGGAGGCAAATCACCTATGAATATATCCCCAAAAACCACCCCAGTCCCGTAATTGTAATTGAAAAATCCAGGGGGAAAAGGGGGGGTTTGGGAGAAGTAAAAGAAGAAAGAAAAGGAAGTTCCAACATACGCACTCCCAACACCCCATATAAAGCTCAGTATCCTAACCACCTGCCGCTTCAACGCCTTCCTATCCCGCTCTCTATTGTCAGAGCCGGCTTCATCGTCGCTGTCATCGGGATGGCCATTGCTGCTGCGACCATAGCCACACTGCCCCCCTCTATTTGTCCCATGGTCGTCATCACAGGCATCATCGCCGTCATCTTCGTCCTCGGTGTCGCGAAGGAGCAAGGGTCGATTGAAGTCGAAATCTCGCTTATCGATGATTCTAGCATGCCGGATATCATTGGAGGGTGGCATCTTATAGGCTGGGGAAGGAAACCCGGATCTTCGTGAGGTTAAAACTGAAAAGAGAGTGTGTGTGCGATGCCCTTCGTCTCCGTCGATATGATTAAGTTACGTTTACGCTCACTTCGATATGGTGGATTGTATTTCTGGGAAATCAACCCTCCCCCCAAACAAAGCACCACGGACGACGTCCAGTCCGACTTTCTCCAACGCAGAACGACACCAATTCGAAAACCCCAAGGACGTTGGGCGTAAGATATAGATGTTTTTCTTGTCCAGCAATAGCGTTGGCCAAAACACACAAGAGTGTGATCCGAATCTAGATTAAATATGAGCCGGAAACATCGCTCGCTTTGGCCTTTTCAACTATTTAGCAGCTGCGCTGCTGGAGGGCTCGTTCCTCTCTCTCTGAGGTTTTTCAAGGATCCATATAATAGTATAATTATAACAGGAGGAGTCACAGCATAGCTGCAGAGCTACCCAATAATAAATTAGACAAGTACCTCCATCTTTCAATTCGGGATAGATAGATAGGCTGGAGCTGTGGTTTTAAAACGTGCCTGTCTGTAGCAGGGTATGGGTATGGGTAACGCGGTAGCTTGCAAGGATATTCAAAGCCTCTCTCAACACAGTTGCCGTTATCGTCTCTCAGTCTGTGCTATCCCGTCTTATCCTGTCCTCTCTATCCCGTCGACGGTGGTGGTCTGACGTTGAGGTTGTTGGATGTTGTTTCACCTGGAATGTTGCAGCTGACGTCAGCAGAGCGCGACCCATTCTACGCTTTCCCTATTCGGGCGATAGCGTCAGCGGGCAGCTCTCAGCTCCCGGCCATGGTTATTCCGAACTCCGAGCCATGTCGATATCACAGTCTTTCGGGCACAACAAATGCTATAATAATGTAATTTCCATGTCATTTCATTTCATTTCATCAATTCTAGGAGCTAATGTTACTGTTAACGTTACGTTTTCTTTCCGAATTTCCGAATTTCCGAAAAAAATAAATAAAAATAAAAACTCCGTCCAATAACCCCATCCGAATCCCAGATCCCAAATCCTGTTTCCAGTTTCCGTGTCCCATGCGGTCCATTTCCCATGTCCCATCAGCCCATAATAAAAAAAACCGGGAGATGGGGAAAAAGGTAGGGAAAAGATAAGAAAAGTATGAATAAAAAGAAGCGGCAGAAGGTAGGTTGAGAAAAAAATATGAAGAACAAAAACGGAAAAGGGAAGAAAACCCATGTAAGAAAACAACGTTCACGAAGGGTAAGAAAACAGAGGAATCGGAATCGGAGCAAACCCTGTCATACTAACAAGAAAAAAAGTAAAAAAGCAGGCAACAGGAATAGCCACAATGACTAATTATATAAAAATCACGATCCAGGGCGAAGGTGGACGAAGAAGGGGAAGGGAGAAACGACACTCAACAACCAAAACCTAAACACTAACCTCCCCGGGATCACTATCCATAACCCCCTCCTCCCAAAACCCACCATCATACCCATCCCCATCATTCTCCCTTCCAACCCCCATCCCCGCCCCACCACGCCGCGAAAACGCCATCCCCTCCCCTTCCCCCCTCTCCACATAATCCTCATCATTAATCTCCTTTAGGATACGTTGGAAGTACATGCGGAGTGACCGAAGACCGCGCAGGTATCCGCGGTCGATGTCATGCGGGTTACGGGGTGGACAGGACGCATTGGGCGGTATGCCATCTTCGCCTGTGATGCAGTTGGCGAAATCGACGATTTTCACGCGGAGGCCGAAACTGTTCTGCCCGTCCTTGTCATCTCCTACTGATGTTCCTTTCTTCTTCTTTTGTTGTTTTGTTGCAGAGTCACGATCAACTGTCGTCGTCGTGGCGTCGGGCTTCTCTTGTTCCACGGGTTTTTCTCCATCGTAGAGGATCAGGAGACTACTAGCGTAAAGCCTGTAACCGGGGAGTCGCCGCACCATACTCTCTAGTCGAGCGAGTTTATCAAGGATAACAGGAATTTTCTTGGTGACGCTCGAGTAACTAACCCCATCATACAAGAATCTTGTGAGAGCGTCCTGGAATTGTCGTCCAGCCTTGAGGTCACGGCCGAAATACTTATCCTCGAACAGATACTCTTGCTTCTTGATATTCCAGACTTGCATCCCACAAAGCCGCACTCCTAACTGCTGCGATGTAGTAGTTTGGCACTTGCGCCTCTGAGATTTCTTCTTTTTCTCATCGGCCTCGATTCCATACTGACGAGTACCCATTTTTAGATCGAGTACACACGGCCTATTCATTCCAGCAGTAAGGTCTTCAAGAAGTAGGAAAAACTTAACCCGTTCATCCTTCGTCGTCTGTGCTTCCTTTGGGTTGACGGGGAGACGCACAGGGCCCCCAGCGGAAGTCTCCAGAGCGACAGGATATTTCTTGTTCTGGAGGGGAGTCGCCAACTCTAACATTGTCTCGCTTTCATGAGCACCAGAAGAAGCATCGTCGAAAACAAGGGCAGTGTTCGTGACGGGTTGCGAGGAAGCGGGCCGGGCTGGCGCTTCCGGCTCCATTCTGAAGATTTCATCTTCCTTATCCCCACCATATCCATCGTCATCAAAATAAACCAGGTCTCCAGCTTTACCATTGCTCATGCTTCGTTTTCTTTCGAGTCCGCTACCAGAGTGACGGCGCCTCGTTCGTGAGGTGGTGGGCGCCAAGACTTTAGGACGATAGGGTGCTTCTTCGGTATAGATTTTCTCCAGGCCATGGGTGTCCCCATTCACAACTGTAGAGACAGACGACGATAAATTGGTCTCCTTCTTGTCTTCGTCCCGATTCATTCGAAGAGGGGGCATCGATCCTTCGCGGACAGTGCGAACAGGACTGTCGCTCTGCGAAGACTGACGATCCATGGAAGCATTGTTTCGTCTTCGCGAGGTCTCAGCCCGCAGTCTGGATAAGGAGTTATGTCCACGAGCGTGGCGCCGATGATGGTGGATTGGCGGCGGTGCAAAAACCTCCCGGAGAACCTGTTCCTGTAGTTTTGTATTCACAGTTGTCGCGCCCCAGCTGGCTCCATGCCTCTTTAGAGGAGGCGCATCGGCGATCGATGCTGATGCCGACTTAGCCGCAGTTTGTCCAGTCCCAGAAATATCTCTACTATCCGGGGAGGACTCAGTAGAAGTAAAAAGATCTAACGGAATTATATGTCGGTTATTCTCAAGGATCACCTTCGGAATGACCCCTGTAACTTGCGATTGGCTAAAAATCCGCGGACTTTCTGCGTCTTTGGTCTCTTTCGAAACCTGCGGGGTTTTCTCAGCATCGTTTTGTGTGGAGGTGGAGGGAGCAGTTCCGCTTTCAACGGCAGCCTCATCGGGTTTATTCTTTGGTCGCTTTGGGCCTTTGGAGAACGTTACGTTGAGAACGCCAATATATCTGCAGGGGGAGGAAGTAACGCATCATTAGCATTCTTGTTAATCATTACACACGGTCCACGAGTGCAAGATTCGGTGTTTTCCGAGATGAATCTCCAGGGAGAAAGGCTTGGGGGACGAGAAAAAGAAAGAAACGAACCTTGCGAGAAACGTCAACATTTCTGGATGTCTACGCTCAATCCTCTCATAAAACTCATTTTCCCGATTATTCAATTGCTTACAGACAGCTCGTCTGGAAAATCTAAATACTGTAGTATGGCCCCCGACTTGATGTCGATAGGGCTTTAGCTCCACAGCTCCAAGAGGCGCAGTAGGCGCATGCGCATGCTTACGTCTAGAGTGTGCAGAGTGGTGACTGTAGTGCGTTGCAGCACTAGCTGGAATAGCCCCTGCATCGTCCGTTAAACTAGACTCTTCCTCACGTGCAGAAAGCCCACTTTCATCCGCTGAGGCAAATTCAGACCCAGACGTTGATTCAGGGCCTAACTCTGAAATCGTGGTCAGCGGACGGTCGTTCTTCTCGCTGACCCGACCCTCAGAGGTCTTCGGCAGGTCTCCATGGAGGAGTCGAGCGTCGCCATCCGAACGCAAAGATATGTCCACATGCTTGGAAGGTTCGCTTAATGTTCCCTCATGATTCATCTCTAGGGATAAACGCTTGAGCTCCTCCCCGGGAGGTTCCTCTTCCTCTGGAGTGTGGAGCTGCTCGACCTCGACCTCGACATCATCTGTTTCTGGGCGTTGATGTGGGAAGTAGAGAGCGGACGAGATCCGTTCTTCGTCCTCGTAACTGTCTGACCCTGTCCGTGTGAGACGCTGTGTAGTGTCAGACCCGGCAGAATTGCTGTCGAAGGTGGAATCTGACCCAAAAGCTAGAGCTGATCCACGATCCAAGATCGGGGTGGGCAAGGTGCTTGTTGACGGAGAAACGAAGCCACGATAGCTCTTGATTTCATCCAGCAGGTCAACAGGAACCTTCCTCCACCTGTCCGTACGAGGTTTTTCTTCGATAATATCAATATGAAGCGGATTTCGGGTAGTGCGTTTTGTAGGAGTAGTGCCAGTAGAATCAGGTACATCACTCCTTCCATCCTCATCATGAGAATTCTCATCGTCCTCCCGTTGCAACTGGTGGGGCTCTGACACGTCGGGGGGGAGGAGTATAACCTGAGAGCGCGACGACGAGGAAGTACCTTCAGCTCTTCCCCGTTCGCCAGAATAATGACCCTCGCCGCCGCCCCGTTGACGCTCCCGATCCCTTTCCGCAAGACGCTCATCCCGCTTTTTGCGCTCTGGGGATTTTGTATTCTCTTTGAACAGGCCGAGATAATGGCTTGATTTGCGACTCCGAACGTGAGAGGCTGGTTCAGCATTGGCCAAGTCAGCTTCGATCGAAGTCTCTTGGCGTGAACGGTGACTCTTGCTGGAGCTGCGTGTGGCTGGAAGATCTCGACGGGAATCAGAGGAGTGGCCCCGGGCCCGGGTCTGGGGGTGGAGCTGGGACTGGTCAGCTTGCTGGATGGAGTTTGTTAAAGACGACTGGCCCCTGCTCTTATTTTCTTTGAGCGATGGTTTAGGAGCCATCGAGGTCGACATGTTGCTAGAATTCGTCGTAGTTGTAGCTGGGGTGACTATGGAAGGAGTAGCTTTAGCTTCAGCGTTGTGTGAATCCGGGAAGGACGGAGTAAGGGTTTCAATAGAGTCCCAGGTTCTTGCTCTGGAAAGTCGCATGTATGGTGGCAGGGGTTCTGCGGATGGGGAATTAGGGGTACGTGAAGGAGGTTGGAAGAAAGCATCGATTCCGTGAGGGCGATCAGAGGCAATAACCCCAGCACCAGTACCAGCAGCACCACTACCTCCAACGATACCGCAGGCTCGCTGCGGATGCTGAGTGGTAATCATCGAAGAGGGAGCGGGTGGGGAGAGTCGAGGATGCGAGGGAGGCAAGGGAGGAGAGCGGGAGCGAAACGAAGAGGGCGAGGAAGAAATCGACTTGAAGCTGTCCTTCCGCACGGGGTCAGTGGACAGAGAAGGAGCATTGCCATCTTGCCGACGGTCAGGAAGCTGCAAAGGGTTCGTATTATTAGAATTATTTCTGTTGATATCGCTGTCGTTGTTGCTGTTGCTGCTGCTGGTATTATTGATAATAATATTCTGCGCGGGGAGCCTTCCACTTTCCGCAGCCGTCTGCGGTGTTGCCAATAAAAGCGGTTGCTCTTCTTCTTCTCCTTCTCCTTCTCCCGTCTGATGGCCTCCTGTAGCAGATTGTAGCAATTGCTGGCGGAGTGTGTAAAAACCACTTCCCACGTCCCTTTTGGCCGGAGTGTTATTCACATCGTTGTCTGAGGGCAGGTAATGCGTGGCAAAGATACTCTCCCTCTCGGACAACTGAGGGCTCCGAGGTCGAAAGGCGGAGGAGGAGGTAATAGAGGTGATAGGGGAGGTTACAGAGGGGGTATGAGGACGGGGAGAAGAGGAGGGAGCCGTGTTTGTCCGCTTAAGAGGGAACGAGGGACTGGGGGGTCTGAACCGGCCCGCAGGTGTAGGGGGTGTAGTGGCAGCATTAGTGCGGAGAGGTGTTGATGCAGCAGGGCCAGCAACGTGGGCAGGCCGTTGGCTGAGCGGGCAGCGGCCGAGGGATTTGTTGGCTTTGGCTACGGCTTTAGAGGTTGGAGGCGATTGCAGGCAGCTCGAATCATGAGGGGCATTGGGCGCAGGTGTCACCAAGGTTGTGGGCGAGGGATCAACGGGAGCGGAAGAAGGTGTTGACATGGGGAAAACATTGGTCACGCCAGTGCGATTATCGGGGGGAGAACTAGGACCAGGAGGCGAAGGAGAGAAAAAGATCAAAGACGCAATTAGGAAGAAGGAAGAAAAGAGAGAAGAATGAAGAAGAGGAGGAAGGTCGAAGTAAGAATAGAAGGGATAGCAGATGAAGTCAGGGTTGAGGAGTTATGTGTGAGAGAGAGAGGAGGATGACTGATTGGGGAAGAAATGAAGCTGTGAGTTTCGCAGACTTGGACGGGGACGAGGCGAGCGAAGTGTCTGATGATGGATGCGGGTGATGGCGGTGGCTGGTGACAAAACTCAAATGTATAACTTATATATACGTAAAAAGAATAAAAATAAATAAAAATAAAATAAATAATTCAACAACAAGAATTAGATAAGAGGGGGGAAGGAATATGTATATATGTATATATCTAGCTATTTAATTCGCTATTTCCCTTCATTCTGTATCTGTGCCATGGTAGTCAATAATGAAGCATGCTGGTGAAATTCAACAGCAATCAACTGACTAACGGCTCTGGAATCTGCAGAGGAGGAATACAGTGATAATCATAATTAACAACCCAAGAGAAAAAGCACAGAAACTCAAAAAAGCTTGTACGACGGCTGCCGCTCCGGCTACAGCCAATCGTCCGCCACCAATATCGGCCAGCATCAGCCTGCTAGCTTCCTGCCCATCTCACAACGGCTGATTGCCCCATGTGCTGTCTGGGGACTTCTAGGTTAAAGGTAACTAACTGAGCCACAGGAAGCATCACATACGCTGTAGACAGCTGCTACTAACTACCCACTGCTGCCCGTATACGGGATACAAAGGATAGAAAGAACACATTGGTATAAAATAGCATAAAGTAGCTTGTTCCCGAGACAGATACGTGTATATGAGGCTCTGATGCAAGGTCACTCTCCATGCTATTTCCCGTGCAAGATACATCGTCATCCAAGCCCCAGGCACCACACCGCCGGGGCCAGACCATTTCCCCCCAGCCACTGCAACGACGGTTCCTCTCCACGTTTATCTCTCCATCTCTCCATCTTTGCTCACAGCACAACAACTATCAGAAACATAACACTACAGCACCAGCACCAGCAACAACTCCAGACACTTGTTGTCACGCAATTAATTTACTTCCCTAGGTACACAGTAGTAGCAGCGACCAGTAACAACCCGGCTGCGCGCAACATGGATACAAGGGAAATGGATTCCCCCCTCCGCGCCGGCCCAATCAAGCCCCGCCCTGCTCCCACGAGCTCGCCAGCTCCACATACATACGCTGCTTTGTGGGTGGACAGGAACCAGCTAAGATCTGATATCTGGCTTCTCTCCTTCTCTCCGTCTCTCCTTCTTATCTAGCGGTCAGGCTCACGGTACAGTGCTTTGGCCAGTCTACGGTTAACAGTCTATTATTAGTTACTATGAGAGATTTGACTTGACTCTGCTTCTACAACGTATAGCTCCGTCCAGGGTGTACGGAGTACGTGCTGGGTAACTAAATATCACCATACCATGTGTGGGAACGGGAGGAGCCAAGTCGCCCCATATCACCTCTACCCGAGCTGCGAGCATCGTGGAGCCACAGCTTCTCAGCCCTCTAAACTCAATCCGTCCGCATGAAAACAAAACCTCTTACCACCTCCAATTCCTACCCGTCATTAGACGTCCAGGACACTCCACGAGGAGCCAGCGTTCTTTCAACTTTGGGGATACTTTCCACCACCTCCTCCTCCTCCGTCCCGGGGGTAAGGCAACTTCGTTAACCCGAGCAGCTGGCGACACCCCTATCCCGAAGGGCGTCCCGCCATTAATCCCTCACACATTGTCTTGGTTAGAGCTAGGGCTGCTTAGGCAAAAGAGGTTTA
The DNA here is from genome assembly GCA_001014755.1 of Blastomyces silverae. Taxonomy (NCBI): domain Eukaryota; kingdom Fungi; phylum Ascomycota; class Eurotiomycetes; order Onygenales; family Ajellomycetaceae; genus Blastomyces; species Blastomyces silverae. Next base: position 9,702 of record LDEV01002772.1, read on the forward strand.
TTGATAATGGAAACGGCGTGTTAGAGAGGCGACTGGGGCTCGGACAGGGTCATCATCAACTCTCAGCCTTTGGCCCGAGAACTTGCCGGAGGAGGGTGACTACTACATACGTGGTTAAATATGCAATTTTGCTGGTAAGTACTCCATAGATGGATAGATAGATGTCTCTATTTTCCATCCTCACGTCGGGGTGATTGATGGATGGAGTTCTCCAATTGAATAAAATGTCTACTGAGGATAACTCTCTGTTTCCTACACACAGAATGAAAATAAGATAAAGTAGAGCAAAGAAAAAGGTGGTGGGATGCGTTTAATAAAATAAATTCAAAAAGAAAAATGCAAAAAGAAACGGGGTCCTGCCGTGGTTCGAACACGGGGCCTCTCGCAGATCAGGATGTGAACCCAAAGCGAGAATCATACCACTAGACCACAGGACCAGCTGTTTCTTAGTAAGGGCCTCGGAAAAATGGACTTTATTCCAGAGTGAACGTGAACCCCTTTTTTCATCCCTATTTTTAAACCACGGGGAGCGGCATGTTGATTTGATCGATCAACCTGGTTTTTTTTAATTTGTATTGGCTTCGAACTTGGTTTTTAAGATAAACCTGGCTTACTTACCCCAGTTGGAATGGCTATTGGTTTGATACCGTTCCTGTTGGGCTGCGGACAAGTAGAAATGCACACTGCCAGGTGAATATATATAAATGTTTCGGTGTTAGGTGGAATTATCAATAATCAACAAGCCAGCAAAACCCAAATTTCAAATTTAGGACGGGACCAGCCACATCGTGCGCAGAAATTTAATCAGACAGAAATAAAAAGCGGAAGGGAAAAAAGAAGAAAAAAACCATTGAACACAAGTCCAAACCCAAACATGCTACATGCAATTTAGAACAGGGTATTATTGAGAGAGGAAGGGAAAAAAATCCCCTATACAAGAAAGCCAAACAAACACCAAAAATAAAAAGAGAGAATAAAAGGCCCAAATCCATCATATCCTAGTCCCAAACACCATGGAGAAGAGGAAAACAAATTTCAAAAACGCTCCCGCGCCGCCGCAGTCCGTAGCCGAGAGGCCTCATAGGCATGGAATGATGCGAACAAAAGCAAATCTCACCTGGTAACTCCAATTGAAGCCAAAGAAGAACAACAAGAACAAGACAAGGAACATCACCCATCAATCCGCTCCGCCACCCCCCTCTTCTGCTTCTTTTTCTTCCTCTTCAAAACCCCCAACTCCTCCAACCGCCTCCACACCTCGTCTTTCCTCACATACCCACTTCTCCCCTTCCCGCCACTGTCACTACTACTACTACCAGCACCCTCATCCCCAACATCACCCACACTTCCCCCTGCACAACCATTCACAACAGGAAGCCCATTCAACACCCTCAACCTCCCCGCCGCCGCCGCCAGGACCATAAGTTCCACAACTCTTCTCCGCAACCTCGTCGCCTCATCTAGGTGCACGGCATACTTGCGATCCGCAATGACATTTGCCGGCGGCACGGTGTAGTGGTCGTCGATCTCAATCTCAACCCCAGCCCCAGCTTCAGCATCATCCTGATTATGAACCTCATCGCCGAACCTCTTCCGCGCGATATCCGTACAGCCACCTAAAGTTGGGAAGCCCGTATCATCTTCATTCCTATCATCCCTTTCACGAACCTGCAACTGCCTCTCGTCTCCACCGTGCCCATACCCCTGACGATTTTTAAACCTCCGTCTCCCCACCTCCCCACCCCCAACAAGTGCCCCTTTCTCATCCCTCCACACCTTCCCGCTCCCCGTAACAGGCGCTGGATAGAACCCCACCGTAATCGGATTCCCTCGTAAATCCACCTCACCCAGCGCGCCACAGCGGCCGCCAACAGATCTCAGAACCTGACAAAGTTTCCGAAGCCGCGAGATGCGGTTCCCGACTAACAAAACGCGGCCAAGCCGCGTCAGCCCATGTAACTCAGATATATCGGAGAGCGCATTAAAGTTAAGATTCAAGGCGCGAATATTTGGGAAACTTGTGCCAAAGGCACTGGGGAGGGTTTCTAGGGCACACGAGGCAATGTCAAGGTATTGTAGGCTGGGGACGCTGGTAGATGGGGCGAGGAGGGCTGGTGAGAGCCGGTTGGACGATAGGTATAGTTTCCGGAGCGAGGCGGCTGCACCGAGTTGGAGGTGGATAAGGGGAAGTTGGTCGTTCTCAGATTGTTGAGGAGCAGATGGCAGGGTTTGTTCGCGAAGGGATAAGCAATCCAGATAATGGCATTGATCGAGACCGCTGATTGTGGAGAGATGGTTCCTGTCTGCATAGAGGAGGTGGAGGTTGGGAAATTTCCCAATATTTAGCTTCTCTATGTTATTGTTCGATAGGGTGAGTGAATGCAGGCAATGAAGGACTTCCAACGATTCGAAATGCCGAATACGATTGCCTCGAAGGTCCAACTTTTCGATAGTTTTGATGAATCCAATGTTGCGTACACTCGTGAGGCAATTGTCACGCAAGTCCAGCTTTATCAACCGTGTTCTTAATTTTATATCCTCGTTAGCGATCCACACCATTTTTGCAATATTTAGACCGGAAAATAACAAATAAACTTACAACTCTGCTTCGCCAAAATCAACCTCATCAATCAAATTTCCCCTCACCTTCAACGTCAACAAGCCATTCAACCCCATAATGCCACGAATATTCCGAATCCGATTCCCATCGGCTTTCAAACTCCTTAGATGGACAAGGTTCGAAAACGCATCGAGATCTTCCAACTTATTTCCAGACACATCCAAGTACTGAAGATTAGACAGATGGCCCCACGCTGTTAAGTTGGACAAGCAGTTCCGCGGGACCCTCAACGTGCGAATGCTTGAGGGGACACCGTTAACCTGGCCAACATTGTTGTCAGATATATCAAGCTCCTCGAGTCGTGAGCAGAACTCGTTCAGTCTGTGTAGCGTTATCAGACCTTTCCCGCGAAGGTTCAGTTGACGGAGATGTTCCCAGTATGGTTCGTACGGCTCTGTGTCGGTGATGTGCTTGATCAAATCTTGGGTCGCTAGAGTATATGTCCCGTGCACCTGTCTGAGAGAGGTCGGATGAGTCCGTTCAGCAACATAACTAACATCAAGTCGCATAGACTCATCAATTTGATGAAGCGTAAAATCTGACAGCGGGGCAAGCTGGAAGCTGTAACTGGTATCCACGTTTGGGCTCCCTTGTAAAATCATTGAGCGGTCCTCATGCCCTGGGGCCTGGATAACAGAAAGGCCATGATGTTGGGTATGAGGGTCGTCGTTGGCCGAATCTTCAGTTTGCTCATCGATCCGGGAGATACGCCTTCCCTTGAAAGTCCGACTATCGAATGAACTACTCTGGCGCGAAGAAATCCGGAACGGCGAGCTTTGGTTGTAAGGGCGCGGTAAGACACCCGGATGGCTTAGGGAATCCCTGAAGTCTCTCGATCCGTAGTGGTCATGTTGCACAGTAGATGGTAACGGATGTTCCGACTCGACTGGACTCAGCGAGTCCTCCCGGTACGTCACATGAGATACCAAAGGGGATGAGAACGAAATGGTAGCCACCCTACCACGTCTTTCGCCGCCAGGAGGCTGACCGTCACCACACTTCGGACAATCTCGCAAATCATTAGTCTCAGCAGGCTGAGGAATACCTACTAACTCCTCACTACCCCAAGACGTAGCTCTGGTTTCCGGCTTGGGACAACTCGACGTAAACCGCGTAGATTTCGATTGCACGGAACTCGTCTCAAAACGTCCGCCGTCTCGGGTATTTGGTCGGAAATCAGGAATCTGCTGGCGATTCTCCGCGCCAGTCCCCTTCTCGTCCTGTTGCTGTGGCAGCGGTTCGTTACACTCTTTTTGACTATCTTGCCGCCCTTGACCGAAAGCAGCACACATCGAGGATAATTTCCCCTTCGCCGTCGCGGGCGATGAAAACGTCTGCGCAGCCATAAGTTCTTGTAATTCATCAACGCTAAGGTCCGGAATATCCTGGAAGGGGTCTTCTTCACTGATAATGACGTCTTCCTCCATCGCCTTCGACACGGGAGGTCTTTCCTCGGCATGTATCATCCCATCTCTACCTTTCACCCAGGCATGCGCGGAGCGGTCATAAGTCATCGCACCGACCTGTTCGGGGATTAAGTGGGCTATCATATCCGAAGATATAATACCCTTGGCTCCAGAGCCGCTCGAAGAGCCCCGGGAAGATCCTGTGCCTAATGAGCCTCCAGTCGACCTGGGCGACGATATTTCCCGTTGGGAATTCGCGCCGCTATGACTATTAGAACCGTTGGGTAAATTTGATGATGAGCTTGTTGCCCTCTTCCCTGAGGATGACCGTCCACGAATACGTATATTCTTTGGACTACTTTCAACACCATCATCCTCGCCCTCCTGCCGATGAATGGAATAAGTAGCCACATTCCGTTCCCGATCAAGGCGCAAAGACATCACCGATCCCCCCATATAAAGCTCAAAGTCGTCTTTGTCTTCAAACTTCTTCAAATGGCTCACTATACGGGGATGTTGCGAGCGTGGTTCGTGTAATCTGCGAAGATCAATAGTCCCCTCGCGGCTGGGTGGTCTTGAAAATGCTTCCTGTGTCGACTCCTCTTCCTCCTCACCAGCATCATCATAGGAATAGTCTATATCACTTGCAGCATCACTCAAATGGTCAGTCTCTTCAACACTCGATAAACCATGATTACGCTTGCCGCCTCCTCTGGCACGTATTATGTCCATTATCTTAGTGGCTTCGTTCAAAAAATCTTGTGTGGTAATTGATCCTTTCCTACTATCGTCAAAGACATGGCTCGGGGTTGCGATAAAGGAGAGCTTTTGTTCGTGTTGGACCGCATTGAGGGAAGCTGATGGTCTGCTAGCATGTTTGGTTTGGATTTTTTCTTTGTATCCAAGCTGAGACCTTATCTGCGACGGAGTTGGCGTCCGGGGACGTGGTGGGAGTTCTGAGTCACCATTGTCGCCGGCTCGCAGCTGACCTTCATTTTGATAGTTTTGAATGTTATAGCTGGCAGAAAATTGGGTAGATTCAAGAAGAGAAGACGCCAGAATCTGATTATTAGGATCGATATTCTGTAGTGTCCTCCTTCGTTTTCGACAAGGATCTTTCGTCGGACTGTTCAAAACCCTCTTCGTCTCGCTCTGTCTAAACGGATTTGATTCGCAATTTTCGTTTACAATTGCTGCATCGTCGTCATTGGTTCTCATCTTCGTCCTAACTGCAGCAGCTGGAAATGCATTAGACGGAGAGGAGTCGAATGGACCATTTTGGGGTCTCGGTGATTGAATTGGGATTTGCTTTTCAGCCTCCCTTCCTTGAGATGGAAGATCTGATGGACTTTTCCCATTCTCGTTCGTAATTACCAGGGAAGGGGCAGGGAGCAGACTGAGACCCTCGATTCGTTGTTCTGATGAACCGGGAATGTTTGAGCCCAGGTGGTCCTTTGAATTGGTCGGATTCCGATTCTTTCCGCGGGACGACCTGGTGGGAGTGTCGCGGCCACTTTGAGACGATAATGTGGTTCCTGCTTGGTTGGGATTACGGTGTGAAGTCGGTCGGCTTCGGCTTGCCCCCTTTTGACGGGTTTCTGTGGGTGATGGGGTTTCTTCGCCCGGACCATTGTTAAAAGTCTCTTCGAATTGACTCATTCTCCGTAGTAGCTTGTTGCTGGTAAATGTGTCGTACTCTCCAAATAACTTTAGGGGGCTTCTAGATGACCTTGGCCTTGAGTCGTTCGTTTCACGACGTGCCCGATGCGGAGTAAGAAATTGTTGAGAGGGAGGTTCTTGCTGTTGATGTGAACTGAACATTCCTTTTTCCCTATCAATCGGCGGAGAGCTTCTGATTTTTGAATTAGACAGGAAGGAAGAAGAGTGGAGAGGTGAAAGGAGGAGAGATGTTGGTGATAGCTGGCGACGGCGGAAGGACCCATCGTTGGAATAGCCACCACGACGTATGCTCACGAAGCCACCACCAGTGGAGCCGAAATCCATCGTTCCAACGGATAAGTCTTCAGGTAACGACTGGCTAGTCATTTCGATAGTATCCTCCGCTCCTCCCGTGAACGTGTGATTCTCTCGACGACTGAGGTAACTACAATCATCACTGGCAACCGAATTTCGTCTGCGGGAATCCGAGAAGGTTTCTTTCAGGTTCGAATTTCTTACTTGTTCGAGAAGTGATTCTAAAATTTCTCGATTCGTGTATTCGCCGGCAGTGTCATTATCATCCCTGGAGAAGAGGATCGGAGTAATTTCTTCATTGCGCAGTTCTTCCCTACCGCTCACAGTCCGTGATCTGGGGTCAAAGCTAACGCTGCCATTCCCGGGAGCATCACCGCCCAGCCAGCATTTGGCGTCGTCCAAAGATGTGCTGTATCTCTCTATGCTACCCTGGCCATCACTAGCAGAATTTTCACTTCTAGCTCGGGCGTCATCCAAGTCGTTCGGTAAGAAGATATCTGGCTGCTTCTGTCTGGACGAGCTTGAAAGTGGCATAGACCATGGTCGATCAGCTTTAGTCTGTACTGAGGTAAAAAGATTTGACCGTGCGTTCGATTCGGTATTGGCGGGTGGCGGTCTAAACACATTCTCCAGTTCCATGGGGCCGAACAAATCGCCTCCTTCTCCCATCGGAGCTTCACCACGAGCAAGACGCTTTTTCCATTCCGGGGTGTTTTCTTCTTTGGCATGTTTACTCTGTGGTCTTATATGCATGGTAGAACTTTCGACAGGTGTATTTTCTGATTGCACTTGTACCGACACTGTAGTGATGCTCAACAAACAACCTCGTTAGTTACATGCCTAAGTCAGAATTTGTGTTCATGTGGTACGAGCCAGCTTGCCTTTTGGACCAACACTCGAGGTAAAAACATTGATCATGGAAAACGTGTGATTGGACGAGAGATTGCTATTGTTGCTTTCGAGGTCTGATAGTCGGGAAGGCTCAGACGTTTTGCGCAAATGTCTGAAGAAGAAAGAAGGTTTGTTATGCGACGACGAAACACTGGTGGGTGGAGACGCAGAGTGGCCGCGCGGCGAGCGTTTGAAGGAGTTGGAGATGCGGTCGCGCAGGGAGGATGTTTGGGAAGCCCAGTCCTCAGACAGGCCATCTAGCCAAGGCTGTTGTTTACTCATATTGAGCTTGATTCGAATTCGGCGTGCTTAGTTGGAGGTAGATTGTTGACAAGCAGCGCTTCTTGTGAAGGGAAGTATGCGATCTGAGAAGGGTAGGGATTGCGGGGGAAGGATATATTAACATAATGGTTTGTTAATAAAGATACGTTTCGGGGGGGAAGATCTGTGGACTAAGAATGCACCATCAGTCAATAAGGCGAGTTGAGGATAAGAGATGTTGTCGAAGTTGTCAGAGCGCCGAAGTGTGTGTGTGTGGAGAGTTTGATATCGATGATGCTTTGGTGTGGGTTGGTAGCAGGGGCTAGCGGCGCCAAGAAAACAACAACACCCTGCCTAATGCGGGAATTGACGGCCCGGAACAACAAATGTCCCGGGCCCCTCTCAGCCCTGTGGACGGGATGTGTTTTGTGTCGTCGGCTATATATAGAAAGATCCCCGAATGATGACACTGGTGGTCGCATTGTTGCAGGAGATCATGGTTGTCAAGATAAGTGAGATAAGGTGTGGCAATGAGAGTGTTTAACCGAGAGTATTATCAGTGTATATCGTACAAGTCGTAGCCTGTTAACTTATGCTTAATGATACTTCACACATGAAAATATGTGTACATCGCGAATAAAGAATTCGAATCACATCCTTTGCATGTACTGCCAGCGTCAAGGTCTGCTTCACTCTGCATCCCGATCTGCGGGGATAAGCGCTCTTCCTGTCCTGACTCCTGAGGCCGTCCAACCCAGCAGGCAGAATACACGTGAACCGCTCGTTGGCCCGGCAACCAGCCGCAGCTCTCCCGCTTCCACGCTTAACGCGTTAAGTGGGACACGAGATCCTGTGACTTCCAATGGAGCTCTGGTTGCCCACTTGCTGTCACTTGTCAGTGAATCAATAGTTTCACCGTGCCGCTCAGCCACCACCAAGGCCACAGCTCCCCTGAAGAGCAGGCTTCAACACACCAGCACAAGCAAACAAATCTATAAAGCTACCTGGGTAACTCCAAATGCCGTCCTCGACGTCCTGTCGTTGTATCTTTCTCTACTCTCCCGTGGCTCGTGCCCTTCTAGGAGGCCATGGTTTCCAAGCGCCATACCACCCCCCTGCCTGCGCTACCCTCAGAGCTGCTGAGTGAGTTCTCCGATAGCGATGATGGGTTGGATGATGCTGCTCGAGCTGCAAAACGAAGGAAAATTGAAAAATTAGGCCAGGACTACCTGGAGGGAAGGCCGTTGTTTATCCTATCCGCTGGCTTAAAGGGCCCCTTGGATAAGGGTTGGGTGAACCCCTGGAAGCGGAATAAGGGAAAGGATAAGAAACCACAACGAGGAGCATCGTTATGGAAGCAAGATAGGGAAAAGGACTTCAGAAATGGCATATCGAGTTCTAGAGTGGTCTCATCCGAGGCTAACTCAAAACCCCTCAAACGCCGCATGAAACCCTCTCCCCAGGTTCATCGTCAGGGGAGCGGCTTCGAATCTTCTCTCGACCTAGAGTCTGTGCAAGGACTCCGGTCCGATCAGCTGCGAAGGGAGTCAGGCAGCAGGGGCAGAGGACAACTAGAAACGGATATCTTTAGCGCTCGACAAAGCCCTTCAACTGGTACATTCTCAAAACCACGAACAGTATCCGCGCGAGTTAATTCAACAACAGCTGAACGAGCTCCTCGGTCTGTATCCGCATCCACATCATATCGCTTTTCAGTTGACAGCAACAATAGTTGGTTGAAGACGGACGAAAAGAGACTACATCCACAAGCTTATGAACGTCCAACCGGCTCCAGTCCAACCCCTGGCTATCGCCGGCGCTCTCTTGGAAAAATTCAGCAGGACGGAGGACTACAACATGATAACAAAAGGCAGAGGGTGGATGATTTGATTGGTGATAACAACAAGAACTACACTCCTCCTCGCATTTCGTTTACACCTATCAATGGACAGGGAGCGTTGGCCTCGTTACATAAAACAGTTAGAGAGCCTCGCCCCGAAGACCCTCAGCCGTCTAGGAAGAGTCCAAAGTCGCCGGGTGGCCACTCGCGCTTCTCAAAACCCGGGAAACCAGCTTCTGCGTTCACAGGAATTCCCAGCCGTAATGAAAAGGAAGTGGTTCATGAGAAGAGGAGCTGTAAATCATCTACGATTACGCAACCATCAGGATCCCTTCAGGCTGTACCTTCTACAGACCATTTCCCAGAGTCCGAATATCCCCACCCTGACAGACCGGCATCACGCGCGGATACAATTTCGAACTCCAATGGCAACATCGAACATTCCAAACGTTATCGATCTCAGGTATCTCCAGATAGAGCACAACCGGAAAGCAAAGACGGGAATCCAAACAGCCATAATAGCTCCCATACTTTGCCGCTAGATCCTACCCCTAATGGAACGCATGGCTTGCAAGACAACCTGCAAACTGCGAGCAACACGATAGCGTTAGAAGCCCTACCTTTCGCTCAAATAGTCCCAGACCATTTCAAGTTCCCAATACCGACTATGTCTCTCCATTCCATGTATTTTTCGGCAGGCTACCCAAGCAACGCTAGACGTAGTCAGAACGGCGGATATGAGGAGCAGTTGTCAACGCAGGCACCTATTGCTGTTGCTCAAAAGTCTTTGCAGGGTGAGCTGGCAACACAAGCCACGAAAACTTCACAAACAAATAACGCCTCGAAGGCAGGTGTAACTGGCGAACACGCCAGCATCTCGGGCCGACAGACGAACAAGCACGGCCAAGATGCAATCACGGCGTTCGATTTCAGCACTGTTAAGAGGATAAAACCCGGGAGAAGATCCGAAGCAGAAGCGGAAGCAATAGTTCCCCTTGGTAAAAGGAAGGACGAACAAAAGGAAGGACGAATCCGAGCTAGAAATCCAGACATCCTGAATGATTCTTCATTATCCCCCTCGCGCGCTCGAAACCAGGCACAATCACTTTCACTATCGCCAAAATCCACATCTAATCGACATCATCGCGAACATAGCTCCGCCAACGGCTCTACCTCTATCAATGCTCACAAACGTACGGTTTTACCTCCACCCTCCTTCCCAGACCGTCCTTCCAACGCATCCAGCACCAACGTCCCGGTCGCGCCACCCGGCGAAACACAGAGCCATGACGCAGATTCCACGATCCTCCCTTTCAACCTAACCGCTTCCACAAATGACACACGACAGTACCAAGAGGGCCAGGGCCACGCACCAGGCTGGGACAATTTCGACCTGAGCCAGGCGATTGCGGACGCAGGAACGTTTTTGGGGAGCTGGGATTTTGAGAAGGTGGAACTTGAGAGGATTACGCACAGTAATAGCGTGAAAAGTCTTAACAGCATCAGCAACATGGGGAATAAGAATAGCCGTAACACCAATGAGAACAGCAACGGCGCCGGTGCTAGGAGTGGTTAGGGGTGGGATACCGCCACGGTCTCCTTCGCTAGGCCCGAAGTTGCAGTCGATGCTGAGGTCGAATATGCCTCGTCGGTGATTAGGGTATGGTTCTTACTCTTTTGCTCAACATTGAGTTGTTGGAGGAGTTCTATATCTATTTCCAAGTTTTCCGTTGGGTTTGTTTTACTGGCGATAGAGCGTTTAGCCCACATGCTGTATAGAGTCTGTAACATATATGAAGGCGTAAGATAGCATAGCGTAGCATATACCATAAATGAGTGTGAAAACTTTAGAAGATGAAGATTGAACAAGTTACAGAGAAGGAAGAATAGGGGAGTGTTGGTCTCCTTGCACGGATCAGATCTTTTTTGCTTTTTTCTTTCTTATTAAAAAATAAAACAATTGCTTCTTCAACATCATTTCCAACATAGAGTTCTTCTCAATGCTTTTGAAGTAACTATTTCGACACACTGTCCTGTTTATTAATATTTTGATAAGGAAGACAGAAATAAAACAGTGGTTGAGCCGCCAGCCACACCTTGACCCGCTGTAGTTAGACTGTGGAGGTTAAGCTGCCTGGCCTGGACCAGCGGGACATCGTCATCATCGCCAGCTGCTGTGTCCGGCAACATTCGCATCTCGAACTTTCCCGACAACGACAACTGCTCTCCCCAACATCTGTCTTCCACCGAAAACCTCCTCCGCCCCATGGCGCTGGTGCTAGGAAATGGCTTTGACTTCGGTAGGCGGTCCATTTCCCCTTAGATATTCCAAAAGCCGAAACTCTAGCTAACTTGAAGCGCTTAAAAGTGGAAAACATTCAACTTCTTCGACGTCTCCCCGGTCTCATTGCCGGACGGCGATAGCTCCATCTTCAATGTACGTGATGCGCCCCGTATCCCACATACACATTACATATACGTATATCTGATATACTAACAAGCAATTCTGATTTGTCCGCTGCAGAGCGACATAAGCAGCATCTGCACTGGCTCCGAGAACCTCTTCCTCGGTACATCCGATGGCATCGTCCACATCCTGTCGCAGACCTTCAAGGTCCTGCGCACCTTCAAAGCACACGACACAGGCTCCATTATGCACATGAGACAGGTCGACGCAACATCGCTGATCGTCACCATTTCAGAAGACCTGCTGAACGACCCCGTCTTAAAGGTGTGGGCGTTGGATAAGGAAGACAAGAAAACGGGATCGCCCAGATGTTTGTCGACGGTCCAAGTGCAGAATGGCC
>LDEV01002776.1:0-29508 GCA_001014755.1 Blastomyces silverae
TCGGGACGTACGGCTTGGCTGTCCTGGCGAAATATCACGGTGTCAAGTTCCTCGTCGCGGCGCCGCGGACGACTATCGACATGAATACGAAGACCGGTGCGGATATCGTGATTGAGGAACGGCCCAAGCAGGAGGTCACGCGGGTTCGCGGGCCGCGGGTTGGAGAAGAGGTGGATGGACTTGGGGCTATGGAGACCATCACCATCGCGGCTAACGGGATTGATGTGTGGAATCCGGCGTTTGATGTTACGCCTGCGGCGCTTATTGATGGGATTATCACGGAGGTTGGGGTTGTGGAGAAGGATGGGAGCGGGGCATTTCATCTGGCGCGGGTTTTTGAGTGAGAGAGCGCGATGTCATTCATTGCCCAACGTGGTCTCTTTTGCTGTTGTTCGTGTTATCTCCAGTATTTGTCCGATTTCCGGGTTTGGAGTTTGTACTCGACACGCCACCGGTGTCATCTGAATTTCCGGGCCGTTCGATGGCAGCCAGGAGACTTTCTATTTTCTCCTCCAGACTGGCGAGATGGTTCTCAAGAGCTGAGGCTGTTCTTTCACCGCTGTATACCCATAAATATGCATTAGTTTAGATTTTAATATTTTGAATCGGCCATCAAGGCGTGCCGTTCGTCAATCGAAGTGTCGTCTATGGAGAGGGTTGTACGGACTCTGCGATATCTTTGAATGCCTATCAAGCTGTGAGAAAGGGATGTATGGATAACTAGGGAGGAGATACCAGAAGGCTAACCCGGGGCTAATATTTACCTGAGCGAGATGGGACTCGGGGCACTGATCCCTATCAGTAGCGGTACTCCCGTTTGTCGGCATAGCGGTGATACTCTCGCAGTAGGATATATATATATATATATCCCGGGATAGACAAGATCTGTTGTCTGTCTCCGTCAGTTTCGCGTTGGTTGTTGGTTCGTGGTGGTTGTTGATGCTGTTTATTATTTCCCGAAGCGGAAGACAGCAGCTGAATCACATGATCCGTAATAATACGGTAATGTCATAACTTACCATAACCAACTTTACATGCGCGATTACATCATCGCCAAGACATTTGCCCAGTTAGGCAATTCCAACAGCAGCGACAGTTTGGATGTTGTTGTATACAAAAAAGGAAAACAATTTATTTAGTTGTATATTATTTATTTAACTATACTAAACATTGATTGTCCCAAGACACATTCTAATCTCTCTGACCAAGACAATCAATTGAAATCCGTACGCTCATCTACTCGCCGTGGTCCCTCGCAGCAACCCCTTAGCTATCTCCCAGACCACGGAAGGCCAGCTGGCCGTTCACCTACTTATCGCAACGTGGTTATAAGTCCAATCTCGACAACCCACCCTCCGCTTCCAACCACATATGACTATCGACTCATTGGCTATTATTTAAACCTCTCCGTATCCCATCGTGCTGCAGAAAGTATACATATTCTCCTTTACTCGTATCGTCACCCGCAAGCAGACGCGGAGAAGCTCCGTGTTATCATCACCCTCACAATGGTATGCGACAACATGCCCTTATTCTACGGCCTCTTTAATGAGTGCTAGTAATATTAATGATAATAATATACAGGTCCAAACCCCTCAACAACGTCGCGCAAACGAGCGCTTCGCCAAACTCGAAGCCGCAAAGCGCGGTAAGCCGGAGGCCGTTGTCAAGTCGAAGCCGAAAGGGAAGTCGCCCGTGCCAGTTGGTTGGGTTGGTACGTGTTGCTTTTTACTTACAACAACATATATATAGTCAAAATTAGGAATGATTGCTGACACATATTTGCGGTTGTAATAATAATAGTCGTCCTCGCCTTCGTCGTGTGCGGCGGTATGCTTTTCGAGCTCGCGAGGGTGGTGCCCGAGATCTGGGCGGCGATTTCGGCCTTCGTAACAAAGTGGACGAGTTAAGGATGAACGGAAACGATCGAAATATTTATTCTTAAGGGTTTGCGCTTGAGTTCGTATGAATTCGTATCTCTCTTCACAGCATGTGGATCGCCTCACCTCGCCTCGCCGCATCTCGTCTCTATCCAACACCCGAAAATCCATCCGACTCCTGTCGCGGAGTTTGTCTAAACGAGGCTCTCTCCCTTCTCTCCCGTTTTCGAACACCAGTCGCGTCGTGGATTGCATTGTACCCAGCGCCTCATTTCCCTAATGTGCTAATACCCTCCGTGGATTCCCCAGTCTTCTTTTGTTCGTGGCTTGCTACAAGTTTCTGCGTTTTTATATCAGATCTTCACGTGGGCGCCTGCGTCGTTGCTCCTTGATTGATGCTTTGTTCTGCTTAGTTGAAATGTGAGGAAGGGCGTTGCATTATTTTCTGACATGCACCTGTGTTATTAGCTAATTTCGTTGTATCTATCTAATTATTTATCGATTGTTTGTCTACCTACGTAGCTATTTATGTATCTATATGGAATGTCCTGTTTATAATTTTTAGGTATTACGTGGAAGTATTGACTAGGGTCTCTAGCAATGAACTGTGGTATCGGCTGTGGTATCGACTAGGCTACAATCACTTACTCCCAGTGCCGGGCGGAATGCTTGAGTCTTGAATATCATGTATGTATGTCATTAAATTACGCATCCGCGTATGCCTCCTATATATGCCTAAGGCACCCCGTATCTTATAGCCATGCAAACACCAAGCCTTCCAAAAGCACAATAGCTATGAAAACTAGGAACTTGTTTATGAAGCCTGAGCCTCGGCTGCATCAACACCAGCGCCAGAGCTGGCAGCTGCATCATCTTTCTTTTTCTTAGAGGATGATGCAGTTTTCTTCTTCTTCTTCCGCTTTACCTCCACCCCGCCCTCGCCCGCTTCGCCGCCAGGAATTACCGGTTCCCCGGCAATACCAGCCGGAGCTGCACCAGCAGCCATGGAGCTTGGCGTCAGAGGTCTCTCACCACCGTTACCCTCCCTTTTCTTCGTCTTGGCCTTCACCCTGGCATCATCCTGGTCCATTTTCTTCTTCGTCTTCTTCTTCTTCCGCTTAACAAGTGTGCCTTCCGGTGGCACGCCATGCGCCTCTACCCGATCCGCCGCACGCTGCATCTCTAACCTCAACCTCTCAATCTCTAGCATCGCCTTGGCCATCTCCGCTTCTTCCGCTTCCCGGCGCTCGATATCGCGTACACTCAAGCCCAGTGCTGCTGGTCCAGATCCCCCCGGTCCGCTAGCTTCGTCGAGAGAAAGATTGGATAGCCCGCTCGAATCGACTTCGAGGAGGGAGCGTTTAATTTTGGGTTTTTCCGCCATTGCGGTGGTCAATGTTAGGCCTCCCGTGGATGCGGCTCGTTCGTCACTAATAGTTATGGTTTCATCACCTAGTATTTCTACCTTTTTGGGTTTTGAGTGGGCCTTTTTGGGTCGTCCCTCTCCTCTCCTGATTGCTGATGGTGGCGTTGTTTTACTGCTTTCAATGGCTAGGTCAATGATGGGGATGGAATCAATATCCAGCTCCTCGCCATTAGAAGTGCGAAGGACTTGGTGAAAGGGCGTGGACGTTCCCGATGACCCCTCGTCGTGTCCAATGTAAAATGGATCGTCTTTGTTACGATCCCTGCGCTCAGCACGGCGTCGGGCTTTTGCTTCGGCGCTTTCGGCAAAATCGTCTGTCATATTCTGGTAGGATGTCTGCGTGGTGTTAGGTGTTGTGGATTCTTTGGTGTAGGACTGTTGTTTGGTGCTGACGAGGTCCGGGACGTAGTAAAAGTCTCGGAAGTCATCTTGATCGGATATACCCAGCCAACCGTTTTCTGACTCTGTTAAGATGTAGTGGAGTCTGTCGTTTAGAGGTTTGTCTAGATCGAGGTTTTCGGGCTGGGGGACTTGCTTCTGGGCGCCTACGGCGACGGGATTAAGTTCAACACCAGCGAATAAGCTCGGAATAGCTGATGAGAGGAGAAGTGGAGCATCGCTGCTGTCGGTGTCCTGGGAAGAGATGGCCTCTGCGGTGAGGCGGAGGAGTTCGAGAAATTCAATAGCGCGTTCCTGAACATCCAGGTCGGGGTGAGAAGATAGTTTTTCAAGGAAATCAGTGATCCGTGCTAGAACAAGCAAAACCTCGGTTTGTGTTGAAGAATCCCAGCCATAAGACTTTGATGTCAGGGAAACGAAGAGCTTAGGTATGGCCTGAAGATATGACGACAAAACAGTACCGGGTAGATAGAGATTCGAGGGGTGAAGCAAGGACGTCAGGGTGCGATCGGGGACTTGTAGGTACTCTGCATACTCCCCCACTATCCAAGCGACAAATTCGAGGATGTCTGTACAAGCAGCGCTGGCGACGGGGAAGAGTGTTCCTCGATTATCCATCAATATCAACAACTCTGCGGCTCGGGTGGCTTCGGGCCTCACGCTTTTTACCCGTACAGCGACATTGCGCAGTTCGTATCCAATCCGACCCGCAACACCCCCTTTCTGAGAATGGAATTCTGACAAGCCTGCACCGGTTGGTGGTGGCACAAGGCGAACCAACTGAACAAGAACGTCAACGTACCATTCAAAGTCTACGATCGATGAATATGTATCACGTGAACAGATATCTAGTATTCGGTGAAGAACTTCGTTGCGGTAGTGGTTGGGTAGGGCAAGTACGGATTCATTTCTCTTGTTGGTTGACTGCAGCTGCTCCTCTGGATCGTCTCCATCGATATCGGCCGAGGGGGTTAGCACAACAGGCGTGGTAGAAATAACCTGAACATCATCCGTTTGTGCTGGGGACGTTTGGAGCTGGGTGATTAGCCTAGAGACAACTGCGTGTAAGGAATCACTGGACACCATGCCAGATACGAGCTCGAGCGCCTGCAACCGGATGGAGATATCATTGTCATCTAAACAGTCCATGATGACATCTTGCTGCATGGCAACCAACGTTGGGTGCGAGGCCACAATCCTGTTAAATGCAAGAAGTGCGACGTATTTTACTACAAATGGTTAGATGTAATATATTTTTCTAGAGCGGAAATCAATCTTACAGTTGGGATCGCCTTCCATGACAATCATGCCTCGAAGTTTCTCCACACAGAGATTGGCGATCTCCTCTCCTTCCCGCACACCTTCCGCGCCATCCAGGATGCCACCCTGGATTACCCCATTTATACATTCGTAGAGCAAAGACATCGCTGTCGTCGTTTGGATGATATTAGTCAAAGGTCGGAGGAGCTTTCGAACCAGCCGTGGCTCCAGAGGGGTCAATGTTGCAAACTAGAGACTAGAGTTAGCTGCAGCGTCCATGGCGCGAAACCGCGGGCGGGTAAAGCTTACCAGTTTAATAATTTTGATGGCCATCCAATTATTCCCACCATCAACCAACAGGTCAAATAGTCGCGGAGCCAGGGGAAGGAAGTCTTGGGGACGTCTCCAGCCCAATTCACAGACAACATTGATGACAGCTGCGGTAACACTGCTATCCTCTTGCTCATCCATCAAGCGCTCTTTGATTTTTGGCCAAGCAATCCGAAAAGCTTCTGGATAAACTAAGGAAAGCCGGTAGAGGTTGACCACCGCTTTCTTTCGAACTGCAGGATGGGAATGAGACAGACGGGGTAGCACATCTGTCAACAAAGACAGAGCTAGGGAAGGAGAAATTATATGCGGCAGCGTCAGGAGAGGTAATGACATCGTCGGAACCAGAGGAGAGACCATATCCTAAACAATGAATAACGTTAGATATATATCCCTCTTTACTAAACGTACGTCGTATATGTCCTTATACCTACCTTCTTCAATAGATTGGTAGCTAACATGAGGACTTCTGTGTCTGGGCGGAAACTCTGCACCGCTCCTAGGTAGCCGACGCGCTTCTGTGGATATTTCGCCGATGACATGACTTCAAGCACGTGGAATGCAGCCCAAGACATATCATATCCGAACATTTCCAGGTATATTAATTTCAGGAGAGCGGTTGCCTTTTTATCTTTTGGAAACAGTCAATCCTGATGCTCGCTTCGATTGATAGATGTGAGGCAACAAACCCATGTCCTGCGACTTCACCTCAACCCGGCATTCCTTAATGCTGTTTTGAATATATTCGACCTCATTCCCCTTGTGATTCCGCAGACCTCGAATGAGGTCGTAAAGTGATTTCTCGAACCTATGACATTGCATGAAATGTTAGTTTTAAGGGCTCTCTATGGTAACATTTGACCGGGGGGGGGGAGGGGGAAGCTATCAGACATAGTAGTTGGAAGGTATAGAACCGCCTGAACTTGCAAAAATTACTTCGGAATACAGAGTCTAAAGATCTAGCACTCCGCTCTGTATTGTAGGTGTGCGGTGCCTGGAGCGCTGCTATCGAATCTTCGAGGTGGGATGTGAGTAGAGGGACATGATTCAAGCCTTCATGTCTCTGTAGAGCACAAATCAGCCAAAACCAATGTAAATCGTAGCTAGAAGAATATCGAGATTTGCAATATGCCAGTAACCCAAACAAAAACCTCTGCACGTTGCTGAAGCTGTGATTCGGGGTTGTGGTATTGAATAGTCTAGTAGGTGTAGTCGAAGTGGTGGTTTCTGAGTGTTCGTGAACCAGCCGGAGACGTCACGTCACAGGGTTGACGTTCGTTAGTAAGAACTAGTTAGGGTCGGAGACTCGGAGGCGCATCTCAACCTCAACTACAACTCCATCTTCTTGGCCTCGACAACGCTTCATCAACTGCCCTCATTCCTTTTCAGGACCTTTCCTATCTTCGAGGTTATACCTATTGTGATGTTATTGATTCAATGCTACATTGGTTACTCCGTACATCACTTCGCATCTAGACTTGTACAACCAGAAAGCGGATATCCCCTTGGGTAAGTAATGAGCTCTACTCAACCCAAACAGCTACCAAGTTATATATAACACCAGTCAATCATGATAGAAATACTATGGACTAACAACCCGATCCCTCAGGCAGCCATAATGGCCTCATCGTTACCGCTTGATTTGCAGATGGCGTTGAACTCCCCTGATCCGCGTGCTGTCCTTCGTCTATCACAACAGGCCCAATCATTCCTGAAAAGCCATCCTGCGCAACAGCCTTCGTTTCCTTTTTCCGCGTTTACGACTGCAGAGACACCCGAATTATGGTTAACCTACGAACAATTACTTCTGGCTTGCCTGAGGACAGGTGATGATGAATCCGCGCGCCAATGCTTGGAACGGCTATCAAAACGCTTTGGACCCGCCAATGAACGCATCATGGCACTCCAAGGCGTGTACGAGGAAGCACTTGCGCAAGACCAAGATGCCCTCGAAGAAATCCTTACAGGTTACGAAAAAGTGCTTGACGAGAACCCAGTGAATGTGGTTCGTGTACTTCCATTGCTCCGATTGTGCGATACCTCGAGCAGTGAAACTGATATCTAGAGGTAGCCAATTTTGAAACGGCGCATTGCACTCCTACGATCTATGTCGCGGTCAGCGGATGCTATATCCGCTCTAGTAGATTTCCTCGATGTATTCCCCACGGACGCAGAGGCGTGGTGTGAACTTGCCGATCTATACCAAACCCAGGGAATGGGCATGCAGGCTATATTTTGTTTGGAGGAAGCCCTTTTGGTAGTACCAAATGCGTGGAACGTAAGACATTGTCTTTTCAGTTGTGAAATGAACGGGACTTGACAGTGCGGTAAGACTAACCCGTCTCGATCCAGCTCCATGCAAGGCTAGGCGAAGTAGAATACATCTCATCGACTTCATCGGACAACCAAGAGACGACGCTGAAACTCCTGGCCGATTCCGTACGCCGGTTTTGTCGAAGCATTGAGCTGTGCGATGATTACCTTCGTGGCTATTACGGACTTAAATTGGTATGGATTCTTTTTTATTTCAGCAGCGTCCCTACCATGCTGATACATAGCCGCCAGAGCACGACCCGCCTTTTGGATAAACAATCGGCAAAGTCCGCTACCCAAACGAAAAGTAGTGATGTTGGCCTGCCCACGCAAGAGACACTCACGAAGCTACAAGCGCTATCGACCAGAAAACTACGCGAGATCGTACAATCGAGGTCGGCGGATATCAAAAGTTGGGAGAGGAACCAGAGCGAGCTAATTGCTGCCCAAGAATTGCTTGATCGAGAGGATAAGTAAAAGTGAAAAGGCAGCGGTGGGTGTGGCCTACACCGTATCTTTTCTCATCTTTCCACTATTCTTTCCACCCGGCATCTCAGCCGCATGCTAGATATGAATGGGTTTGCAAGCCTCGTGAAGTTGGACCTATCCATGCCCTTGAACCGTTATGATCCTTGACATGTTCCAGTTGCCTACTACCCACTTTCCACCCGCTGCGGCCCGAAAGGATAAGGATTCACTCGCCGACGATTAAGTTAACTGGAAGCATCGGAACACGACAAATATTCTAGATTCCTGTTCATTAATAACCAACGCGCGAAAGCCGACGGAAGTGTACCAATATAACGTCATACTTTTAATGCCTGATCAACCTTTAATTTCTTGCCCTGTTCTTTCATGTTATCTACAGTTATTTATCAAACGCGTTGAACGAAGCGCAAGCGCGTTGAATTTACATTTGCATTTTTATTTCATCTTGGTTTATTTTATTTTATTTATTTTATTTTCAATTGTTCTTGTCATTCAGCCACAATCCAACGCAATCCAGCCGCTGACAGTTCACGTACTAACTTCATAACGTTTGTCTGCCTGATACATGTTGGATTGTTATGTCTCGATATCGAAGTCCTCCCTTCCATTGGCTCTGCAACGGAGATGCCTTACGACTAATGCGCCTGGATTGGGCAGGAAGGACGACGTGGCACCAAACAGTTTGACATTCTATTTTTGCTTTCTCTTGCTGCCAATTTTCCTCCCGCCTCCTCCCATGTGGGACAGATGACAAGGAAGCACAAGCATGATAACCAGGGAACCAGGCGGTGCTTTTGGCTGTAGCTCCAAATCTGCTAAATTCAGGAGGGTCTCAGGGGACTTGTGATACGCATGAAATGTAAGTGCATGATAAAAGGATTGGTTTGGTCGATTGGTTACATTCCTTTTTAGAAAGAGAGTATATTCATCGACTGCTATGCTTCCCCCTCTCTTTCCTCACCGCTTCTCACATACCGCGTCAACTGCCAGTGGATGATTTGAGGGTGAAGGTGATGATGGGTGATGCAAGCCACCCAACCCACTGCTTGACTCAAGATGGATGAATTGTTTAATTTGGTCGCGATTGGAGCAGATTGCCAGGTTGGTCTGCACTACCTGCTGATTGCTATTGGGGTGAGGGCTCTGGGGCAGATCGTATGCAGCGGTAACTAAATCCACACTCCAAATTCAAATTTTCCGGAAAACGATACTCCGCGCGTTTTATGTGGATTTCTATTGAATGTGATGTCTCCCGGGAACTAGGCAATGGGCGGACCTTGTCTTATCAATCGGTCTCGTTTCTGTTTGTCGAACTCGGATTCGATTTTCAACCTTCCATTTGTCTTTGCCGGAAATCGGCTCTACAACCGGCCTCGAAAACAGCTGACATGTTGACCCATTTTGGGCTTTAGTACATTTCATGACATATCTGACCCTAGGGTGATTTTCTGCTATGGATAGCCCTCTCGGTGCTGCGCTGGACCGGACGATCGGATTCGTGAGCCATCGAATTCTCATTCACTCTTCTTTCTCAGAGAGACTTAAGACATCATTTAGCATCTACTCATCAATCTTCCCGTTTCATCCGTGCTTGTATGCGTGCGTACGTACATAGATATGACTTCTCTTCGTCCCTCCCTAGGTCTATCGAGGACAAATGACAAAAGACACCCACCGCATCACCCTGCTATGACAATTTACGACGGCAGCCAAAGTCCACCTATCCCATTCCTTCGACAACTCTCACCATTAGACTGCATCCCCTCCGTCTGTTGGCCGTTGGACTGACTCCCTGTCCGCTTATCTCTTGGGATCTGGCCGACTAGACAGTTCCGTTTCCTGCCTGAGTCTATGTTTTGAGTAATCATGCTATAGGCCGGCTTTGACCCCCAACTCTGGGCAGCCAGACGTTGTTTGGGCAATGATGATACGGAAAGAAGGGAAATAAAACCACATTGTCCATCATTATTTCTTCACTTCCCACTCGTTCTCGCTGTACTATCTGGCGAGCTGTTAGCCTACCGCATGTGTGTCCGTACATGATTGACTCCTTCCGATCTGAAATGGGCTAGACACGGCAGAGGGCGGAGTGGGTGTACGATGTCCTGCGGTATGTATGATTTACGTATGTAGGAGGCTTATTTAGGATAACTTTGATGTTGCTGACGAAAAGGTTTTGAGCGATGACAAGTCAGTTTAACTGCTATGTATGGAGTGGAGTCCTTGAGGGCGGCTGGAAGGATTAGGAAGACAGGAAGAGGGGCGAGTTAAATGTTGACAAGGCCCAAGCCTCGTTGGGTGGAGATGGAGAGCCTCTGTTGTATGACCGGACTTCCAACAGGCGGGGGATCTGGGCCTGTTCTTTGACGATCTTTCTATTATTTTATATTGTTTTTTTTTAACTGAATCCCCAAAGTCAAAGCTTCCTAGATGCAGAAGATCTGCAGCAGTGGATGAACATTACACATGAAATCCTCCGTTTAAAACGAGTGGGACTTGCGTGTCTAATAATCATCAGCGTGGCACAAACTATCGTCTCACGAAGGAAGAAAAAGGGACCAATATCTGCCAACTAGCAAGCCACAGCGGAAGCATTAGGAAGCTTACGGAGTACTCTCTCTAGGGTTGGATAACAATGCGATGAAAATACAGCGCACTGTTTGCCTCACCTCCCCTCCCCTCCCACCCCGGTCAATTAGTTTAGTTAGTTGCCTTTGCCCATTTATGTATGCTCAAGCTACTACGTGGAAGGAGGAGGGGGTAAAGGGATTTCTAAAAATCGACCTGCTCTTTGTGCGTAAAGTGTAGTTAGATAATGGATTCGAAAGGGCAAATGTTGCATTTTACCGCCCACAAACAGCATCGAATAAATATGTTAAAATTGCAAATGGGGGTATTCCGGATGTACCCCGCAAGTCACCGGCCACGCAGCTGCCAGTGAGAGAGGAACCTCAAAGTGAAGCGGGAGGTACATGCGCAGGTACATGTAGTGCGCATACCTAGGTACGGGACATTAGGTACCTGTACATACATCTGTCTACATTAGGGTTACATACATACATACATTCCTCAGCCTCAGGCCAACAACCAAACGTCGTCATGTTGCGGTCTGGCTCAATGGCGCTGGACTCTCCTTCTTCCGGGAGAAGGCCACCACTCACGTCAGCAGAAAGAGGATGACGAAATGTAGCCGGCAGCAGGCTAGTTAGTTTCTGTTTTTCTGCAGTAGTAACTAGTCAGTCAGACGGATTGAGAGGGAAGAGGTTGTCAGCCATGCCCTGTCAGGCCAGACATATATAAAAAAAAAAGAACCACCACTTTACGCAGTTGAGTTGAGAATCCCCCCTGGCTGGAACTGCTCAGGATGTTATTTTCCTTACGGAGTAACTACTAATGCTGGGTCTAGATCTCAATGCGTATCCTCCCCATTTATTTTATCAAAAACCACGGAATGGTTGGTGATCGGACTGCTCGATGCCCTGCATATCTCATCAGGCACTGGATGCAGATCCAGATACAGACAGCCTCACAAAACGCGCCAGGGAATAAAATCCAAGCCATTTCCACAAGCCTCATCAGTCCAACCACCTTGACATTTTCGTGGGCTGGATTTCAGCGATTAGCCCTGGCTAGGCTCTGCGACGACGCCAGGCTGGCCAATGACCAGCGCGCATTTATCTGCAGTGTCTGCGCAGTTGGTTGGTCTAATGGTGTTTTTCTCTGCGGTGCCAGAATGCTCCGTCCACTTGCAGGAATATGGCAATAAAATGGGAGATCGGGATTTCCTCTTGTTATTTTCTGAAGGACAGAGGAAATATAATTTTTCCCATTTCCCCGCTTGCAGTTCGCTTTTTCCCCTTTTCTCGTGTGTTTTGTTTTTTATCTTTTTATTTTTGCTTAACTACTCCGTATACCTACCTACCTCTACGGATTACCTTCTCGATGGTTTATATTCTCTTCACTCACATGGGAGATCTCTTTAACTATCATTTATCCCTACTAGCTCCACCCGCTTTTCTTCAGCAAATTCTGGGATAAAATAATAAAAATTCCTCCCCGCTACTACCACCACGCAGCCAAACCTTCGGGATCCGCGACTAGCAAACACTGCACTGCGATTAGGAGCCGAACATCGAGCAATACTGGTGACGCCATCCAGGTAAGTTCATTAATAAAAGGGGTCAAGATTTATGCGATGCTCTGTTCCGCGTTTTTGCTTCACATATCATTCCCGGTCTTCTTTCGGATTCATCATGACCCCCCCAAACCACTCACTAGGGATCTTTCTGTAATAATCGTTGAGATCTGGTCTTCCGTTCCCCACCCGTCAAGGCTGCGATTTTGCGTCTCTACATGCTTCAAGCAGATTGGGCACCAACCTCGACACCAGTCGCTGTGTGGTCGCTTTTCTTTCTATTTCCAACCCCACCAGCTGCATCAGTCGCCATCTGCAGCCCAATTCCTTATTTTTCTTGCACAAATATAAATATAAATAACTCTAACTCCTGTTGTTTTATTTTTATTTTATGTTCCTGATCTCCCTTTTTTTCCAGCCCGCTGCTTTTGCGCCATGCATGTACACTACCATCCTTTTTATGATCGCTACAACCCTCCGTTCTGAAGGATGTGCCTGTATTCTATCTGTTTATGGTTATGACTATTATTACTATTATTGCTACTCTTTATTATCGCTATTATTACTTGTGACCGTATATACTATTGCTGTTGCTACCTGAAACCGAACAAATCATTGTTACAGAATTATTATATTGCGCCATCTATCTTTCTGGCTGCAGTTCGCTGATTCCCAATTCTCGCTCTCCTCGATCGATATATTCTTTATAGGTTCCAGCAGTCTCTTCCCTTTCTCGCTCAACCTGCCTAGATCTCGATTCGCACTCCTCTAACACGTCGATCTGGCCGATTTGCCGCAGTCTGGGCTTTTCTTGGAAAGTCTTTTGGCTTGCACAAAGGCACAGATATCGTATTCCGGGTTCCCTGAAACGCTGATCTCGCAGTCCCCTGTCGGCGCCGCTTGTGCCCAGAACCCCTCTCTGCGAGACCGCGCTGTTACAGAAAACGGCCAAAAGCCCACCTCTTCCCGCCGCCTTTGTCCCACAGAGATTTATCTAGTCCAGGCCTTTTCTCTGTGAGGAAAAGCTCGGACGAGATATTTCCTGCTTTCCATCCGATCCACATGCCGTGAGTTGTCTTTTTTTGTTGTTGGTGGTGGTGGTTCGCTTTTCTTGTCGTTCTTTCATGCCCTGTTTACAATAATGATTCTCCCTGGCGCTTCAGTTTAGTCCTTAGCGCATATGTAATATTTTGCGGCGGTTGCGACACTCTCCCCTCTTATTTCCTTCTCTCTTGCTTTTCCCCTTGATAATCCCAGCAGAAAAATAAAATTTTTAACAAAAGAAAACGAAAAGAAAACAACTTCATGGGTAAGGGCCTCGCTTATATTTATTTTCCTCGGCTCCCTCTAGGTTAAACATCACAATAGATCACGCTACCTCTCATGGCTCCGATCATTCCTCCTTGACCGACGACGACGACGACGGCTCCTCTGGCACTGGCGTCCAAGTCTCCCCGCCCTCAGCAACCAGCAGTCACGACCATTATGATCACTATGACGTTGGCGGTGATTGGGCTCATTTAAGTTATCCCGATGAACTAAAACCTTCCGATTCTGCTTCCAGAGCAAGACCTTCAAACCACCATCGCAATCTGGATAACAGCAGATCAGGGCCCAGTCGCCGCCATTCGTCTCGTCGACATATACCACAGGAACGTGAGCCAGTAGCGCATCGGCCGAGGAGGCACCATCACCCCCCGGCGCCCGCCTCCCCGACAGAAAGTGTTGACTCTGCTGACGAGTACGATTATCCTCCGCCTCGACGTCCGCCTGAAAGGCAATATTGGCCTTCGCATGCCCCTCCTCCTCCTCCTGGAGGGTATGCCCGCAGTTCTGCCTCTGCGCCATCATACAATCCATACCCTCAGCAAGGGACTATGCCACACGGAGTTATGCAGCCAACCCACGGCGGGCATCCAGGGATGCCGTCGAATCAATTAGTACAGTTGGGACACATGGGCCATATGGGAGGTATGAATGCACATATGGGCCATTACCCCCCAGGCCAGCAGCACCATTACCCATACGGACCACCTCCGTTTTCACCACATCCGCAAGTACAAAATCACCAGATGCCCCCGCCTTTCTTCAACGGCCATGAACACCCAATGCACCAACAGCCTGTCCCCCGCCAACGACATCATGTCCACCACCATCGCCGTGCGCGGAGCCAATCTCGTCCTCCACCGCCTCCACGGGATGAAAGTGAAAGCCCTTCCCCCAGACCTCCACATGCCCATCCGGTGCCCGGCCATCCCCACCCTCAATTCCCGCCCCCTCAATTTAGCCCTGTGGATATGGTTCCTTACGGCATGCCCCCGAACGGCCTACATGGAGCTCCTCACGGAGGCCCACACGGAGGCCCACACGGAGGCCCACATGGAGGCCATGCCTACTTTCCCCCTTATGGCCATCAGTTTCCTCCCTTCCCCCATGGCATGCCCCCGCCACACTTCTTCCAGCAATTTCAACGCCAACCGTCACCACCACCAAAGGAACCTACTCCTCCTCCACCACCACCCCCTGCTCCACCCCAACCGGACCCCAAAGATGAAGCGATCGCACGGCTGGAAAAGCTGATTCTCGAGGAACGAATGGAACGAGAAGCCAAAGAACTCGCTCGTGAAGCTGCTATCGAGAAGGCTGCTCGCGACAAGGCTCTTGCAGAAGAGCGCGCCGCCATTGAGAAAAAAATCGCAGAAGAAGCTGCAGCCAAGGCAAGCAAAATCGCTAGAGAGGAAGCCATGAAAGAGGCCGAAATAAAAGCCGCAGAAGAGGCTGCCAAAGCTAAAATAGCCGCAGAAGAAGCCGCAGCTGCAGCGGCTGCAGAAGCAACGGAGAAAGTTACCGCTGAGGCAGCAGTAAAGACTGCTGAGGCTGTTGCGGCAGCGACAGCCGCAGCCCGAGCGCCGTCTACCGAGAAGAAAAAGCCGGTCAAATTCAAAGATGCTATTGGAAGGAAATTTAGTTTTCCTTTCCATTTGTGTAATACATGGCCAGTAAGTTTTATTTCCCCTTCATTTTATGACACACTAGAGGCCTTGCTTTGATCAGCCCACGTTTTAAAGACGACCCCTAATATGTTTTTCTTTGTAAAATTCCAGGGTATGGAGGAGTTGATTCGGCAAGCATTCCTCCACGTTGACATACTTGAGCAACATGTCGCAGAGGGCAAATATGACTTAGTTGGCCCCAACAACGACATCATCCTCCCACAAGTTTGGGAAACTGTAGTAGAACCGGATTGGGCCATCACTATGCACATGTGGCCTCTTCCGGATCCCAAGAAGTCGAAGAAGCCGAAGAACCCGGATCCACTTGAGGTACTAGAGGATGACCCCAATCTGGTTACCATCATGGATCTAAAGGCTCCAGGTGCGCCCCCTCCTCCTGCTCCTCCTCCTCCTCCTCCTCCTCCACCACCACCACCACCTATACCACAGCCTCCGCCAGATATCGAGGTCTTCATGGCTTCGGGTCTGCCGCCATTTCCAGGTCCACTTGTTGACGCTCTTCAACTTCCAGCGGATGGACAACCGCCACCGCCGCCTCCCGGTCCTAAGAGACCACGTCCCCGGGACCCCAACCCGGGAGCCTTTACCATGTGGATGATGGGAGGGAATAGAAACAGGCTGCCGAACAGGCCTTTAAAAGCGGAAAAAAAGCCTGAAGTCATCCCGCGGCCCCCGCTGTAGTAGCATGATGAACAATGCTGTGTCATGTAAATGAGTGATTGGTTGATTAGAAACGAAGCAGCAACAAAGCAATATAACTCGGAATCCCCCCCCCTCCCCTTCGATCCTAACCCTCATAGGGCCCTCTATCTTTCGCACCTCCCACGGATGACTGACCGAGTATCTACACTTGACGAAACAAGCAAAAGCAAAAGCACGAGAACAATAAAACTGACTATATAAATGATGTGGAATTTGGTTCAAAATCACGCCCTTGTCGCGGATGGGCAACAATTCTTAACATTCGTCCAGACTATCCAGTCAATTGTTGAAAGAAACTTGAGGTGCCAAAGAGATATATTCGCCTATGCGAGACTACAGTCGCCTCTACCCGGCGCCATGTGAGGTCGTTAAACGAAAATAACAACTTTATGGACCCAAAATTCTCCAAGTGGCTTCCGTCGACTCTCTAGATGCGTGTGTCTGGCAAAACCAACAACCCTATGGTTATTAAACTTCCCACAACGTCGTCTTGATATTTCTCCCCTCATCTTGGTTGCTTTTTCTTATTTCCCCATCACGATACCCTGCCTGTACATCCATCTCGCCTCGCCACTTCGCCCTCTCGTTACACTTCCAGAGTTCACCATGTAGCGTTGTTGCCAGTTCGAAATCATCCCAGTTACTTTCTAACATGAGGGATTCTTCAGTGAGGCATGGCTTTTCCTCCCGAGCGAACCTTGGGATTGGTTTCTCATGCTCTCAAAATCAGAGATTAAACAAAAAGAAAATCATATAACCTGTTTTGTTTTCTTAGCATCGATCTTTTTTTATTATTTTTGCACGTGGTTTATGGAAAATCATTGACTTTCTTTTTTGATGAGATTTTTATGCCTTTGATACCATATTTGTCCGCTTTTGATATATTTTATCTATTTTCATTGATATCCATCCATCCCCGAGCACTTGTAGAGCGTTGTTGTATTTCTTTATCATGCGACCTAATATGGCTTGAAGGATTTGCTTTGTTTTTTTCTTCTCTCTTCCGCCTTCCCGCAAACATGCTTTTAAGGTTACTGTATTGTGCAGAGGCTCTTTGCACATGATTTCTAGGGAGAGGTAGATGATGATGAAAGGGGAAAAAAAAAAGAGAATAAAGGTGTGTGAGATGGTTATTGTTTCTTCGTACACAAGCGAAGGAGACGCGGAAAATAAATCGAAAGTGAGTGAGTGGTAATGGTCACGTCCTAGATTGTTCCACCCCTTTCATCACCAAGCAAAGATTTATCTGCCAGCACCCCCGTCCCCGGGTTGAACCACTCTCTTTCTTTAGGAGATTTCCGTAACCTAAAGATTTCTCATCATTGTCCCTCTGATTGACTGTTTTGAAGTATATACCCCTGTCTAAATGCTCATTGTGTTTTCTCCTTTACTGCCCCTTGCCACACTAGTCCTACTCCCTCGCAATTAGTATGTAGCTATGTAGCTGCGGTCCTCCATTGGGCGGGAGACCGTTGGAAATAGGAAACGCTTAAAATATCCCTTTACGTCCCCTGTTAAATAACTCAACTTCCCCCCCGCTGAGTTTCGCCGAAGCTTTGCATGCCCATTTATACACCTCTTCACCTTCCATCCACGGGAGTTCTAGAAAGCCCAACGTAACTAGCGACCCGGGTTCAGAATGAACTAATGAGACTACGAGGTTGAGGGGAAAAGCGACATATGCTTCAAATGCTAAAATTCAATCCTCTCTATCATGTATCCATATTCCATCCATCCCCGCAAACGCAATGGCTTTGTGGGGCGATTCCATGATCAACTTCCACATCTGAACGATCCATCGATCACCGGCCGGATCGATCCGTAGTCGTCGCCGATCGTCTAGGTGGGGGCTGAGGCAACGATCCGCTCATTCGTTTAGGGGTTAACAGAGTTGTCGATGTAAACCCTCTCAGGCTTCGACCTTCGTGGTTGTACAGGTGGCGGGTTTGCACGACGAGAGCTTCCTAAGGCGGACAATTTCGTGTTGCCGTGTTCCGACGTTTCGCGCTGCGGCAGGGAAGAGCTGGGTCCTGTCTGGGTCGAACGTGTTGCTGTCGTCCGGGCTTTTGGGGAAATTGGTGTTGATGGTGTTTGCTTGTTGTGGCTGGAGCTTGTATTTGCATTTGCGGCTGTAGTCGGACTACGCGCCAGGCTCATACTCATAGATAAGGGTTTTGTGGGGACTGGGGGTGCTCGTTTCTTGGGTACACCTATTTCTCCATTGCTATCAATTACCAAGCCTGACAAGCTCCTGCTTAATACTGATGCAGTTGGAGATGGTGTTGGTTCGTCTTCGCTTTCAAAATCGATCAGGGGTGCATCTGGCGTAGAAGGTGGTAGCCGTGGAGCCCTTGGTTTTGCTAGTTCTGAAATCCCATCTACTTGGCTTTTAGCAGGAGAGGTGTCCGGATAAGAAATATGAATCCAATCTGATTCTGTGGTCGGGGAAAATGGATTTGGGGGCCGGTGGTGGTTGGCCACGAAACCCGGCTGTGGCTTTAAGGTTGATCTGGCAGGGAGACCTAGTGTGGATTAGAACAAATAAATAAAAGCAAACTTTAGGCACAAGGGAAGTTTACCCTGGTCAAGCCACCATCTGTGGCGATCAGAGCTGGCTGGCGGGAGACGCGGGTCGATGGCATCAAAGCCTATCAAATCCTGGTCATCCTCCTCGTCTGTTTCCTCCGGCTCCGAGTCCATCGCTCCACCATTTGCGACGCGATCCCGTTCAGAGTCATAGAGCTCCATGCGTATCTGCTCCTTGCGCTTTTCGTTCACTATGCTTATTTCGCAATCAAATGTTGCGTATACTGGGCGATGGTCTGAAAATTTCAAGGGCGCAGTGTTATACTCCCGTAGGCGAATATTTGCGCCTTTCCACAGAATCCTGTCACACCAGGCGGGAGTGCGAGCTTTTTCTCTGCAGCCAGTTAGTATATGTTCGGAAGAGACCTCCCCACAATGAGATAACGTACGATGTGTCGTATTGATCAGTGCCATTGTCATACTTGTATGTCGGAGGGAAAGTGATTCGTGCCTCCGAGTAGAAGGGGAATGTGAGGCCAGCGACCATTTGTAGGTTGAGCTGTAACGATCAGATGAAGATCAATTATGTTGGCTTGTTTAACAGAAACATACCTGGTCATGTTCATATAGTGATTCGAGGTCTCCCGCTTTTATGAGCCCTCTCACGGTATCATCCGGCAAACCAATTCGGTAATTGAAGTCCCCAAGCCATATTATAGTGTCATGGTCTTCAATGGACCGATTTCTTTGGAAACGAAGTCCTTGGTTAATTGTCTGATAGTCCCTATTCCGCTCGTCGTAATTTGAAAAACCAGCCGCAAGATGGGCTGTAACAAAACATATTCGTGTGTTCGAATACTGTAAGCGAATGGCGCATCCGCCTTTGTTACCAGCCATTCCGGACATACCAGTCTTGCTTGAATTGTTAGCAAAACTAAAATGGGAATGACATAAAATATAGGAGTAAAATTATACCTTCTTCACACTCCCTTCAACAACTTTTATCTCGGTAAGCAGTTCTGATTTAACAAATACCAATAAAGCCGTGCCTACAAGCTGGCCACTCCGAAGCAAGACATACTCGCTCACGCCCTTGCTATTAGCGTAATAATTTAAGGTATCCTTGACGGCGTTCTCCCATATCAGGCGATTTCCGGGATCAGTGGACATAATCTGCTGCGGACTTAGCTCAACGATTTCCTGGAACCCTACGGCGAGTATCGAGGGATCCTCCTGTAAACTGTTAAGTTGCGGCAATAGCCAAAGAGAGAGGTCTGTTCCTTTAGCGCCATTGCTTCGCCCGTTGACATTGAACGTTCCAACCCATACCCGTATTGTTTTCGAGGAAGTATACTCTTGTGCTCGTTGCCTGAGAGCTCTGCTCACGGAATCGCTGATTGGATCATATAGATGCACGGGGCTCTGTCCAGTTAGAGTGCCCAAAAGGAGGTCTATCGTGTTTTGTCTCGCACTATCGGTGAAAGTATTCATGTATAAGCGAGCTGCGCTTTTTCGTATATCTGCAAATGCACCCGCGAGTGACATCTTGCCATGACGGGTGTACGAGGATTTTAAAGCACCAGAACCAGCGTATATTTTGGACAGGCTGTCACCATTGTCTGCCCACAAAGTTGAATGCCGCCTCCAAAATTCATCAGAGGCTCTCCCACCTTGCTGGTCCAGAAACGATTCAAGAGCCATTTGACTAATAATGGTCTGAACGAGATTTGTCCTGTCAAGACAATCCAAGCAATTTGTTCGAAAAACGCCCTGCTGCTGAAGAATAACCGTCAAGCCAACGTTTCCATCATCTGTCGAGATCAAAGTTTTTTCGTTCTTGGGGGCATCTGTGCATAAAAAGAACGCAAATGCGTCAGCCGAATCTTGAATCAGATGTCGAATCATGGATGCGCTTTGGTAGCCTGCAGGTCCCCTGGTCTCCGCATGGAAATCGAAATCTGTCGCGCGCAGAAGATGATGTTCGGAGGAGGTATTGGGATCACGACCCTGTCTCAATGGGCTCTGAGAAATGTGATATCGGTATCGTTCCGATAAATCTGCCTCTCCTGGTTTTAATTCCGTGAGTAGATTTACTACATGTACAGCGCCGTAAGTTAAGGACAGACTGTCGAAATGTCTGTCGAACGCGGGTTGGGAGGCGCCTGTTGATCTTGTAACTTGAATTTTCTGTCCTCCTATGGCAACGCTTTGTTCCCAGAAAATGGGAAGAGATCCGCGAACTTGGGTATACGAGAAACATATGCCTGGCGGAATCCATACTACGGTTTCCGTTTCTACGAAATTAGAAACATTGCCCTCGTCGTCGATACCGCGAGAATTAAACCTGGTTCCCGCTCTTCGAGAAGAGAGGCGGGATATCAAGGTCAAACTTGACGGTAGATTTGAATGAGAAGACCGCAACAACGGGGTGGACGCGGGGATGGTTAATGAGTGAACAAAGCCACGGATAGCTAAGGTGAATATCCTGCATGAGTCCAGAGTTTCCCGCTCAGATTCCAACAAATGGCTTCGAAACAGCAAAAAGGGCTCGATCATATAGGAGTTCCATAAAAAGTCCCTATCGAGGCTGTCAACATCAAAAGAGGCACTTTCTTCAACTCTATTAATCAGTTAGTTACAACTATTTCACTTTCTTCTTTCCAGTATGACCCCGGACAACGTTACCTATCTTGAAGACGATCGGTGAGATTGAAGTCAACACTGTAGTAGAAACTGCCATCACCAAGGAGCTTCTTGAGAGGGAGGAACGGATTTTCAGTGATAGTCTCGCGGCCTTCATAGCCATTTCCGTAGTCGTCGTCATCAGTGGGATATGCGAAGGCTGATCTGGATTCATAGTCCAGATCGTTGTCATAATCCGAACGGTTCAAGCAGTCTGTTAAGAGATTGTAAGAACATCATCAGGAGATGGGAGGGGTAGAAAGAAGGCAGAAACGGGATGGGGGATTAGACTATACAAAATTCCACGTTAATAATCCTCTGGACTGTCTCTCCAGGGCGCACTGTGGCTGCTTGCGACGCATGGGATATTGTGCAGAGAAAGATATCGCTGTTCAGCGCGATTAGTCCCAGCGTTCCGTGTGCCCGACCTAGGGTTCTGTACCCCGACAGACCCAGCGCATCAAGACTGGCAAATTCGATATGGCATTTCGGCGGGCTAACGTTGGAGTAAGATGTGGTTGAAGCCGACTCAGTGACGGGGACGTGGTGGAGGATCAGCGCATGGTCGTCTGAGATCAATGCCAGCGAGCGGTCAGGGCGGTCTCGGCAAAGAACTCGCAGAGACATGGCTCCTGGCTGTGTCTTGTCTGGCTATGCTGTGTGTATGGAGGTGTATTTATTTAGTTAACTAAATATGTAGTTGATTAAAATCAGCTAGCTGGCTGTCAACCGCGGAGGACCAGCGCGCATGGTTGACCTGCCAGCTATTTGTAGAAAAAGCACTGAGCTACAGTCATTTTCTCAGCAGGGCATGTTGTATCTATGTATATAGGTGCGAGTGTCTGCGGCTGATGTTGACTGTAGTTGATAGTTGGTGTTGTTGTTGTCGTCGTCGTCGTTGTCGTCGTTGTCGCTGTCAAGTGGCGGGATGGATGCAGTTGGCCAAAGATTGTCGATGAATGGAGC
Source organism: Blastomyces silverae (assembly GCA_001014755.1). Lineage (NCBI taxonomy): Eukaryota > Fungi > Ascomycota > Eurotiomycetes > Onygenales > Ajellomycetaceae > Blastomyces > Blastomyces silverae. The sequence goes on from LDEV01002776.1 coordinate 22,123, forward strand.
AATGTAAAAGTAGAGTACTATGACGGACTGCAACAAGCAGCGGCAGCAAATGGCTTTATGATAGTATCAGCATTATAAAGTGTTGAAATGTTAACTTTGATTTTGATTTGATTCATTGATATGTTATTTAGTATTTATTTTGAGATCTATATTTTCATTTAAATGCTTCTTTGTTACTATTTTCCGATGAAAAGGCGATCGCACCCTAAAAATACAATAAATATGTCCAATACAGCAGAAAGGATTGAAGAAATCAGGAACAATGTATAAATATATCATGATATTAATGCATTAGATATGTGTATAAGTAATCCACACAAAGTGGATGTCTATAATATACATCGATAAAGATGAACATGCTAGGCGAGGACCATATCTATCCCTTCCCCAGGGTGTTAGATACACATCACCACCCATCAGTCCCTTCGCATTCATTAAACATACAGCTGTGGATAACAGCATCAAGATAGAAGAAGTAGAGGAGCGCAAAAGGCGCCATTCCATAGAGATGCCACAATAACCCGTATAAAGCTGTCTCCCACCCGAAAGAACGCCTGGGCCTTGAAGGGTCTAAACATGGGGTAACAACGTAAGTATTATACCATCGTAGATCCCACCCACGGAGGGGTATATCGCTAAATCGTAAGAATACATATATATCATCCACTCATATGTCGCCAGTGTTTCTCATTCATTGGAGGTAGAACAGCCGGCTCGTCAGCACAGAATTCAGTTCGCCACTAGCAGCTTCATACAGATCACCCAGCCTCTGCATATCGGCCACGATCTCTGTCTCGATTTCTGTCCTCTTCTTGACAAGGTCTGACAGGCGTTTAATCTGAGCTCTCCGGTGCCTTAGGCTACATGGGACGAGACAGAATTGTTAGCGAAAAAGTGCCAACGTAAAGGGGACCGTCACGGATTCCATTGATGTGACTTAAGCGTAAACGAGAAGTAGCATCTTGAGAACCCACAGGGCCGATTTATTCGAATGAGCTATTGATTGAATCCCTTCCTCAGTCTTCTTAACCTGAGCTTTGTGCTGCGCGCTGAGTCTCTGCCATTTGTCCTTGTTCCGCTTTTCAGCCTGTGTAAGTATTGATAGGTTAGGTGGTTTTTCTTTTTTCAAAGCAGTAGTAACAGGCAACAAGCAGGGCACGCAGATGTGCTTCTCACAGCACTGCTCAGGTCCTTGAATATATCTGCGGGGTTCGACAAGATGCCAGCCAGCTCGTGGTCGGAGGCACTTCCTGCGGTGCTTGCTTTTGATGGGCGTCCGCGCCGGCGAGGGGTGGGTTTTTTGCCAGCCATTCGTCCCCAAGATCACAGCTCAAAACCTAGTACTGGCCTTGGAATACTGCTGAAGACAAAGTGCGCAAGTCCGACAAAGCCGATGAGAACTGGAACTGTGTGTTTTTGTCCATGACACAGTTGGGGAACCTGAAGTGTTCGGAAAAAGTGCTTGGGTCACGTGGAGATTAGCCAACCTCCCCCAAATTCCTTTTTTTATATTTTTATTTTTGTTAAATACTGGCTGAGTTATGTAGCTAGAGAAAGATTATCCCGACAGCGACCAGGAGGAAGACAAAATATCTCCAGCACATACGCCCTCTACCTTCCGACATTCCCTCCGACACCCCTCTCAGCTGCAATGGGGTTAGCCGGCCCTCGAAAGTCAGTAGCCAGTAGCCCCAAACTATGCAATTTTTCTCACTCTCGACGTCCCACACTAACTTGTATATTTCTCATACACCAGGAGGACCAAAATCTCCCACGACCCTAACAATACAGCTTGGTCCCGCTCGACCTCCGGCTATGGCCACAAGATCATGTGTGCCCAGGGCTGGACTCCTGGAGGTTTCCTGGGTGCCTCCAACGCCGCCCATGCGGACCATTTCACCGCCGGCAGCGCTGGCCATATTCGTGTTAATCTAAAGGATGACAATTTGGGGCTGGGTGCTAAACTTCGTGCGGAGGACGAACCGACGGGCCTAGACGCCTTTCAGGGATTACTGGGGCGGCTTAATGGAAAGAGTGATGCGGAGCTGGAAAAAGAACAGAAAAAGCGAGATGATCGGCGGCTGGCTAGTTTTGTCGAGAAAAGGTGGAAGACGATGAGGTTTGTGAGCGGGGGATTACTGATGCATGAGAAGATTCAGGTCCTTGCGGAAGTGAAGAGCGTAGGTGAAGAGGAAGGACAAACATCCCAAAGCTCGCAGGACGAAGGGAAATTGGAGAAAGCGGCGAAAAAAGAACGCAAGAAGGACAAGCGAAAAGTTAAGAGTGATGATACTGGTTCAGATCTAGCCGAGGGATCCTCCAAGAAGAAGAAGGAGAAGAAGGAGAAGAAGGACAAGAGAGACAAGAGAGACAAGAAAGAGAAGAAGAGAAAGTCCCGTGATGTCTCCGTGTGTGTTGATACAGCAACTACCTCCGAAGATGCGCTCGTCGATAAGAATCGGAAAAAAACGAAAAAGCGAAAACAAAAAGGGGTTGAGCCCAGTGATACGGAAGCGGTCGACGATGCTGCATCACCCGATGTCCAGACCTCTGCCCCGCAGGAGGAGGAGAAATCGAGTACTGCAGCGAAACACGGGAGTATTGTGAAGGTCAGGGAGCATCGGCCGATGGGTCGCCAGTTTATCCGGGGTCGGTACATACAGCAAAAGAAGCTGGCATTGATGGATGCAAAGTCTTTAAATGAGGTACAGTCTTACATTTGTCTCTCTGCTGAGTATCTTGTTCATTGCTAATTTGACCTTGCAGATATTTATGGTGAAATGATAGACCGGGAGCATGTACATGTACAGAACAATAGATATCCCTGAACATCGTGTCTGGATTTAGCCTATACTGCTGCTGGCTCAGCGCTTTTTACATGTTCTTTTACAATTTTTTTTGGCATTTCAGGAAGCGACTCCTCTGTTCCTTACAGCCGATCATAGTGTGTGCTATTTTATATCGCGATCCTGTCTATTACACTATCATACACATACTTTCGCTTTCTGCTCTTTTTGATGGCGCTATGCTCTATACCCAGTCACATATACCTTAATGTGATGCACCTGAGATTATATGTCGTATTTCTTCTCGATGTTTTCCATCTCTGGAATTATACTCCCATACAATGACGGCGAGCAGAGACAGAAACAAAAGCAAAGTGAATAGGAGAAGTTGCCTTGACAACCCCTCCTCTATAACACTACGACACTGCAATGAACGTCAAGAAAAAATACACCAAAACTGGACTCTTCCCTATCTCTTTTTCCTTTCTAGGTTCTCAGTCAACTTCTTGACCTTCGTCCTCGCCCACCTCAGGAAAAAAGATGGGTAACGGGTTTCCTTCCAATCCCGGCCTTAGCCCCTGGCTAATCAGTTTCGAGGGCGGACCTATATCAGAAAGGTTTCGCGTGCCATCAGTTGAGGACCAAATTGAAAATGACAAGAGGGAGCTTCGGTTGAGAGATGCCAGCCAAGGCCTACTGACTCCCAATTCAGCATCGGTTAGTTTACATCGTCACATCCACGCGCAAGTATATAGACAAGCATATATACACTGTTGATTTTGTCAGTACCATTGTTTGCAATACTAACCTCTGCATTTGAAACAAATAGCATCATTTCGCAGACATCCCTCGCGCCCAGTTTTACCTCAAAAACAATATCAATATCAGCGCACCATCACCAACAGCACCAACCGCCACTATCATTTCCATAGACTCATTCTATGCCCTTGCCGTCCGTGCCTACCAGGAATCCGTACGCTTCCCAGACTCCCCGCCACCCGCTGTCTGGGCGCCTGGCGACCCGCTCCACCCGTACTATACGCAAATCCTCAGCGCGTTCTTTGACAACTTCCACGCCCAGCTCCAACAGCAGCAGCAGCAACACCAGGGATCCCTGACGATAATGAGCAGGGATGCCTTCCATGCTGAATGGCTCAAGCACTCTCGCAGCGTCCTAGACAACATCCGCGCGGAATGGAGCAAACGGCCACGAGGTTCAGGGGCTGGTGGTGTATTGGGGACAACCATCGCTATCAAATCGACCGCGAACAATACGGTGTATAGGCCTGTAGCGAATGTTGCGCTGCAGCAGACGATGTCGCAGCCAATGGCGCCGCCAGAGGAAGGGTGGAGGAGAGGGCAGCCGTTGCATCCATACTATGAGCTAATGTTGATGAGGTTTGAAGATCACCTGGGGAGGTTGTTGGAAGCAGAGTTTGGGGGACCGGTGATGGTTGAGGGGCGGACATTGCAGACAGAGACTTTTGAGTTTGAGGCTATTATTATGCGGGAGTATAGGAAGATGTGGATTGAAATGTTTGGGTAGGACAGTGGTTGATTTGGCTTGGTTATTGCTAAGTTGTTTGGCAGAGGAGATCAAAGTAGTTAATGTGTGTCTGTTAAAATACCACTACAGCTAATGATAATTAGAGCGATAGAGAACAATAATCAAAACCAACAAATGTTCTCTTTTTTCCCTTCTTCCCTTCTTCCTTCTTGTGATACAATTTAGATCTCCTCCACTGCGCTGTGTGATACTGGATATACATTCTAGAAATATATTTATTTATACGAGGCTTGGGTTGTGGCTTGGCACCTCTGCGCTGCGCCACATTGACGTCATTTCCTCCGCTTTTTGCCAAGCCTCCAGTTCAACGTCATTTCTGTTTATTTATACAGATATATACAATTTATTTATTCCTCCATCTCCATCTTCATTCCGGACTTCATATTTATTCATTCTTATACCCATTCCTGTTGTTTTACTCTCTCTCTCTCTGCCCCTCTTTCTCCTGTGCGCGTTTGCTGAGATGGGAGTTGAGATACCCTAGCCAGCTATTTCCAAGAGGAACTTACCTCCTGGATCCCCCAATTCCAAGTCCTCCAAGAAGAAACTTGAAACCATGCGTTCCCGTTCCCCATCTCCCTCCGCTCCTTTAAATCCGGAGCCCTCACGGGCCGAAGATCGAGCTACGCTTGGGTTACCTCCCATGTCCTATGTGCAAGCCGTTGTATCCGGCAAACGTGAAGTTCCCGAGAGCTCTGCGTTCGCGAATGAAGGATCCCCGCTCCAAATCGATGGCCAGCCTCCCGGTACGTCACCATTGAATACACACGGTTTCTCTCAGCGGAACGGCCTTACATCTTCTCCTCTGCCGCGGGGAACTCATACGCTCCGCGGGAGCGCAAGGTCAAGAAGGGCAAATGGCCCGCAAGGAAACGGCACAAAGAACAATTCAGGTAGAAGCCGCCGGGGAACTTCAGAGCGCACTGGGTACGACGTCCCTTAGTTTATCCCTTCCACTACTCCAATTGCTACCGCCTATTTATTCTGATATATATGCATATATGTTGTATATAGCTTGCACTGGGCTCCGCTCAACGTTGGCCTTGACAGGCGTCTCCAAACCCTCGTCGTCCTGTACCACACCATCACCATACCAGTCTTCCTAACCGCCTTCTTTTTCTCCTGTGCCATCCCTCTCTTCTGGCCTCTCCTCCTGCCCTACTTAGTCTATATTTCTCTATTCTCCGACACTGCAACATCTGGCACGCTGGTCCGCCGCAGCCCATTCCTGCGTTCACTCCGCATCTGGAAATATTTCGCCTCCTACTTCCCCGCCCGTCTCCACCGATCTGTTCCCCTCCCCGCTACTCGCAAATACATTTTCGGCTACCACCCTCATGGCATCATCTCCCATGGAGCTTTCGCCGCATTTGGCACTGAAGCCCTGGGCTTCTCCACCCTCTTTCCGGGAATTACCAACACCCTCCTCACCCTGGACTCTAACTTCCGTCTCCCCTTCTACCGCGACTACGCCCTTGCCATGGGGCTGGCCAGCGTTTCCCGCGAATCGTGTGAAAATATCCTATCAAAAGGCGGCCTCGACAACGCCGGCATGGGCCGCGCCATCACTATCGTCGTCGGAGGCGCTAGCGAGTCGCTCGACGCACAACCCCATGCCATCCGCCTAGTTCTCAAACGCCGCAAGGGCTTCGTCAAACTTGCTATCCGCACAGGTGCGGACCTCGTCCCGGTCCTCGCCTTTGGTGAAAACGAACTATACGAACAGGTTTCCTCCGACCAGCACCCACTCATCCGCAAGTTTCAACTCCTCGTCAAGCGCACAATGGGTTTCACTGTCCCGCTGTTTCATGCCCGTGGCGTCTTCAATTATGACGTTGGCTTGATGCCTTATCGCCGTCCGTTGAATATTGTCGTTGGTCGACCCATTCAGGTTGTACAGCAGCATGATCGGGCTAAGATTGAGGATGCTTATGTTGATGAGTTGCACGATAAGTACGTGCGCGAGCTGCAACGATTGTGGGAGGAGTATCGTGGTTTATTTGCTACGGAGAGGACATCGGAGTTGGAAATCGTTGCATAAGAAGGGTAGCGAATTCATTGGAGGCTATGTGTGGGTACGTTTTTCAGGAGTACATTTTTACATTCCTGCTCCTCTTTTTTTTACCAGAGTTCCGCTTGAATACTGGGTTTGGCCTTTCAGCTGGGAGTTTTTGCTGGGTTGGTTTATGTTTTCTTTGACGCCTCTTAGTCGGACGCTTGCTTGGGGTTACGTAGCTACGATTATTATTAAACTTATCTTTACTTTTAAGCGTTCGTTTGAATGGCGACTGCATTTATCGCCTAGGAAATGAAACGTTTCCAGTAGCTGATCTTCATAGATGATCAGAGTAGTCCGATGTCTGAATATCTGGAATTGACACCTCGCCCCGCTGATAAGGGACAATGAACTCTCAGAACAATAACGACATATCTATGGTATTCTAATGAACCAAACAATATCTTACGTCCCACATACCCCCCCACCTTTGCCGTGCGCCACTGCCAGAACGCTTATATAACGAAATCTTCACCCAAATACACTCGACATAACAGAAGTAAAGAGAAAAAAAGTTCGGATGTATGAAATTTCGTGAGATGTGGGGAATGGATGCTGATCGCTGTGAAGAAACAAGAGGAAAATGGGGAGCCGAGAGGATGTAAAACAGAGAACAATATAAAAAATACTTAACAGGAAAAGAAATGAAATGAAGTAGAAGGATATCAATAGCCCAACTTAACCTTTTACCATATAATCCCCTTCCAATGCCACGTCCCATCCACATTTATCCACTTCCCCTGCTCAATAGCCTTATCCCACCCCAGCATAACAGCTAGCAGCCGACACCCAATGCTACTAACCCCACAGACCACGGCGTCCGCCTGCCCTAGCACAGCTAGGTCGAGCAGGTACGCTCGCCCAACCAGCTGGCGCATCCGCAACGCTTCTTCAGGGGGATGGAAACGGAACGAGTCTATGTCAGTCACTTCCACGCTTCGTGGCCGCAGATGCGGTTCGTTCTTTGAGGCGCGCGG